>CAUYQV010126498.1:0-17379 GCA_963574575.1 Galagoides demidoff | reverse complement strand
AATGCCTCTCTAGATCTGCGTGACTTTATGTGAGGGGACTGAATGCAGACACACCATAGCCCACCTCTAATACTTTCCCTCTTACCCTTCCATCTAGTTCTGAATGGAATCAACAAGTTGAGTGCATCCCTGTTGGGTGTTTTGTGTTGAGGCTGGCTGATATAAGGAGATTTTGGTTGACCATGTTGTGCTATGTCAACAGACTCAAGAAAACAACCACTTCAACCTGGTCATGTGGCATGCCTGTGTATGTATGTAACAGGATTCTGATTGTTAGATTATAATGCTATTCCTCTATGGGAGAAAAAAAATTAATATAAAGAAAAACAAATAAAAATCTATTTAAAGCACATTATGCTTTCTGAGTTGAGCTAAAGTATGAGAAGCACTTTGTAATCTCAAGCACAGTAGTGGCATACAGTATTATTATTAAGCTGTCTTTGGTTCTGGTGTATGCCATATGAGAGCAAAAGGGTAGATAAGCTTCCTGGGAACTGAGCCAGACAACGTGGCATCTGACTCAACTACTTTTAGATGATTCTTATAATGCATGACACCTACATGAAGACAGCTGAAATAGAAATGAGAAAAAAA
This sequence comes from Galagoides demidoff, assembly GCA_963574575.1. Classification (NCBI taxonomy): domain Eukaryota; kingdom Metazoa; phylum Chordata; class Mammalia; order Primates; family Galagidae; genus Galagoides; species Galagoides demidoff. The sequence goes on along the minus strand of CAUYQV010126498.1, from coordinate 16,785 downwards.
GCATGACAGAGAATCATCAACTCATCCTTTTGGTCTCAGGTATTAGATTATGGCAAGGGCAAGAATACCCTGGAGGGAAGGGATGCCCTAGGAGAGACAGCAGACCCAGGGTGACACAAGGACAAACCCCCTGCATTGGAGTCTCCTAAAGGTTGAGGGTGGGGTAGGGGCAGAAGCAATTGGCTTTAGGGACTATATAAATTTTGAAGAATTGAACCAGGAAAGAGAAAAACCTGGGCATGCTGGTGAAAAAGTGCTGAGTTGCTGACAGCTTCCTGTCCTTAGGAAATCCTGGGTGGCTTTTGATCCTTTCAGTTGATTATTTGCAACCAAAAGAAATGTACAGTGCTGAATACAGGGCTAGTTTCTTCAAAGCCAAGAATAAGTTGAGAGAGCAAGTATGTGCATTTCCTTCAACTTGCCAGGTAGGAATCCCAGGGGACAAGACAGGAGTCTTATTTACAAAGAAGGCTGTGTCTACTCATGTATGGTCCAAAGAAAGTTTGCTTACCCAATAATCCCTTACCAATAACATACCTTTGTGTTCTATAACAATAACATTTATTTAACACATTCAGTATTTCACATTGTACAAACCCTTAGATTCTCTTTATTCACTGGTCCATTTCTACAACAAATACATCCAAAACACTATATAATAAAATTATTTACAACACTTCCAAATGAGAAGATTGCGTTTGCCTCCGCTACTGCTATTCACACACAGTACTTCCACGGCACAATACATCATTAGAAGATCTAAAAATGGTCACCCTGTACTCTAGGTTGCTTAGGAAATGTAAAAACTAGTAACATTTATAATGGCATTAACTCCTCTCAATACATGACAACATTTTAGAAACTTTGAATGTCATCTTGCAATAGCAAAGGGCTCAACAACCCTGCTTCCCCTGCTGTACTTTACAAAACAGGTTGCAGGGATTAGGAAAAGGGCCACATTATTAAAATGACTACTGTACAGAAATGGATTTAAAAAAGTCACAGCTCAAAATTGCTCTTTGTAAAATTCACACACATTTACAAGTATCGAGTTGCTGCCCAGCTTGTTCACTTGGATTTTCTTCGCTTGGATTGCACCGCACTGGTTACGTCTGTGGGGGGAAAGGAGGACATACATGTTCAGCTGATGCAACTCGTTACAGTAATGCCATTTAGGTAATCCACAACAGCCAGAGCTGACCTGAGTGGAGCCCCATTAGACTCTGTATCAGTCTGAGGGGCACTTGAGTGGAGTCACTGGCTTCGCTTGATGATTTATGTGGGAAGAAGGTGGGGCCCTGCATATCAGGCCCTGGCAATTGGGAAAATGTGATACAGGTGGTGGGAGATAAAACATGCATACCTGGATAGAGAAAGTTTCAAGGTGAGGTAAGTGTCAAGGTAATTAACCCCACAATCTCCCTCACCAGTTCCTATCACCCAATGAAGTGTGGATAGATAATGCTTTTGGTGACAAATCAATGGGTGATGCCACAAGCAAGTGAATAAATTGTACCAGAATGTGAAATAAGCAGTCTTTGGATCTGTGGCCCAGCGACTTATACATATATCTAATCTATGAATACTTACAGACACGGAAGAAATTCAGAACAAGCAACAGCCTGCTTTGACATAGGTGAGCCTAGGTAAAGCTGAGGGCTTCATGGAAGAGGTGAGCGTGATTTATACACAGGATAACAGTGGCATGATGGGGCACAACTATTTTCATTCTTTTAATTTCTCTTATACTATCAGTGTGTTATATCAATCAGCTCAATCTTTTTTTTTTTTTTTGAAATAGCCTCAAGATGTCACCCTGGGTAGAGTGCCGTGACATCACAGCTCACAGCAACCTCCAACTCCTGGGCTCAAGCCAACCTCCAACTCCTGGGCTCAAGCAAGTCTCCTGCCTCAGCCTCCCAAGTAGCTGGGACCACAGGCGCCTGCCACAATGCCTGGCTAATTTTTTTTTGGTTGCAACTGTCATTGTTGTTTGGCAGGTCTGGGCTAGATTTGAACCTGCTAGCTCAGGTGTATGTGGCTGGCGCCTTAGCCGGTTGAGCCACAGGCACCGAGCCGATCAGCTCAATCTTATCCCAGATGTAAACTGCATTTCTCAAAAACTTTTCCACACAAAGTTCTTTTATGTAATAGTTTGAAGCTCTCCAAATGTAAACATTTCTCTAAAGTGAATAAATAAAATTCACTTTATTTATTTAGTAGAGACAGACTTCTGTTCTGTCACCCAGACTGGAGTGCAGTGGTGTGATCAGAACTCACTGTAACCTTGAACTCTTGGGCTCAAGAGATCCTCTTTTTCCGCCTCAGTTTCCTGAGTAGCAAAGGTGTGTCTGATCATGCCTAGCTGTTTTTTTTTTTTAGTTTTGCTCTGTTGCCCAGGATAGAATGCCATGGCCTCAGCCTAGCTCATAGCAACTTCAAACTCCTGGGCTCAAGCAATCCTCCTGCCTCAGCAGCTGGTATAGCTGGGACTATTGGTATGTGCCACCATGGCTGGCTAATTTTTTCTATTTTTAGTTGAGACAAGGTCTTGCTTTACTCAGGCTAGTCTTGAATCCCTGACCTTAAATGATACTCCTGCCTCAGCCTCACAGAATGCTAGGATTACAGGCATAAACCACCTGCGCCTAGCTCCCAGATAATTGTTTAAAAAATTTCTTTGTAGAGACAGGGTCTTGTTCTGTTGCCTAGGCTGGTTGTGAACTCCCGGCCTCCCAAAGCAGGGATTACAAGGAATTTTAGATCATAGAGCCACTGTGGCCTAAAATCTCATATTCATTTTATTTATTTTTTCTTGGTTTAAAAAATATTTTTATTCAAAATATTATGGGAGTACAAGTGTTTTTGTTACATGGATAGCTTTTGTAATGTTTGAGTCAGGGCTGTAAGTGTGCCCATCACTGGAATAAGGTTCATTGCCTGTTAGGTAGGTTTCTCATATTCACTTTAAAAGGCCACTATATTTTGTGCTGCTCTATGGTGGATATTTTGGTTTTAATATGAAAATAACATTTTAAAATTACTTCTCATCAAGGAGAAAAAATGCTTCTATCTAATACATTAATACAAAAGATGAATCAGATGTATTCATTTCTGGAAACAAGGCTGAATTTTCTGATGTTAGAGTCAGTATTCTAAGCAATTTTTCTCTGTCTTTTGTTTCATGATTTTTTTTTTTGAGACAGTCTCATTATGGGGCCCTTGGTAGAGTGCCATGCTGTCACAGCTAACAACAACCTCAAACTCTTGGGCTTAAGTGATCCTCTTGCCTCAGCCTCCCAAGTAGTTGGGACTACAGGCGCCACCACAATGCCCAGCTAGTTTTTTGGTTACAGTTGTCATTGTTGTTTAGCAGGCCCGGGCTGGGCTCCAGCCAGCCAGCCTCTGTGTATGTAGGTGGAGCCTATTCACTGAGCTACGGGTGCCCTAGTCTGTTTCATAATATTTTAAAGAACCCAGACTCATGCTTTTGCAAAAAGCAAAAATTTTACTGCTCTGTTAGTTAGGGTAATTGCTAAGAAGTGAGGCTTTCGAAGAGGTAACCTGTAGAAAATTTTCAGGCTTCTTCTAGTGGAAATTTCAGTATATATATCTTCATAGCTGAGGTCATGAGGATTGTCCTATGAGGTAGAATCAGTCTCTCTGATGTACTTATCCTTTACTAATCAGAGGGACAGTTAATCTGATGGGATGTTGATTATAGTGTTCTTCAATTTAATTCAAGTAAGTGGACTAAGCATCTCACACAGCCACAAAATTCCCCATAATCAATTCTTTATGCCCAAGTCTCAAGCTTCATTTTCACTGCAGCAAACTTGTCTGCATATAAAAATATGCAAGGTTTTGTACTTGACAGTGTTCATCTTTAAAAAATTATCCATTAATTAGGTCAACTTTGGAAGCTTTTCCTTTGTTGTGATTTGAAGGATCAAGTGGTGTGTCTGAGAAACACATGTATGGCTGGAAAAAGAGGTGGGGGAATGGGGGCAGGGAACCTCAGACTCCCCCTCCCTCCTTGCTTGTTCCCATCTGTCACTGCTCTAAAGCACCCAATGAACTGGCAAGCTGCCTCAGAGAATGAATCTATGAGGCCAAGAGTAAACAAGTGATTTGTGCTAGAAATTAAAAAAAAAAAAGTCATTTTTTAGATACTGGAAGGAGAAAATGATGGTGAAGGGTGGTGTATTTTTACATTTCATGAAGGAAAAAACTGTTTTAAACTGAGTCTGAAGTTTTTACAATCCTTCCTAGATAAATCTACTCATAGAGCAAAACCATTTTTCGTGTCTTTATTTATAGTCTGAAACAATGAGATTTTTTTGTTTTTGTGGTCAATCCAAAATATTACCACTCCACTGACTACAATAAGAGAATCCAGAGGCAAACTTTAAGGTAAGGAATTCTAGGCAAGTGATATAGTGGCTAATGATACAGTCACAGTGTGCACTAGGCTTGATCAGCACACTGCACCTAAAGATTGCCTGTCGATCCCCCACAATCAACACCATACTGCAAAAACAAAAACAAAAGAAACACACACACATATGCATATGTATTATTTTTTGAGACAAAGTCTCACTCTGTTACCCTTGGTAGAGTCTAGCAGCTCTAGACTCTACTATGCTCATGGCATAGCAGCTCACAGCAACCTCAAACTCTTGTGCTTGAGCAATCCTCTTGCCTCAGCCTCTTGAATAGCTGGGACTGTAAGGACCTGCCACAACACCTGGCTAGTTTTTGTTTTTAGTAGAGACAGAGTCTTGCTCAGGCAGATCTTGAACTCCTGAGGTATGAGTCACTGCACCCAGTGTAAAATACATACATGTATATATATACACTTTTTTTATTTTTGAAAGAGTCTCATTTTGTCACCCTTGGTAGAGTGCTGTGGTGTCATAGCTCACAGCACTCTCAAATTCTTGGGCTCAAAGTGATTCTCTTGCCTCAGCCTTCCTGGTAGCTGGGACTACCAGTGCCTGCCTATTTTTTAGAGATGGGGTCTCATTCTTGCTTAGACTGGTCTTAAACTCCTGAGTTCAGGCAATCCACCTGCCTTGGCTCCCAGAGTGCTAGGGTTACAGGTGTGAGCCACCATGGCTGGCACTAAAATACATAATTATTGAAAATCTCTTCAGTTTTTTAACTGTCATGGATTTTACAAAAAATTAGTGTCTCCTCACAGATATACAAATATTTCAAAGTCTAGTAGTGCAGTCAGATTATTTATATCCATGTTTTAGAACCAACTATTTGATGAAAAAGTAATGGGTCACTAACAGGTTTTTAGGTGATTATCCATATGTATCAATGGGGAAAATTTACATGTGTAATTTTTTTTTTAAGACATAGTCTCAGGCTCGGCGCCTGTGGCTCAATCAGCTAAGGCGCCAGCCACGTACACCTAAGGTGGCGAGGTTCGAATCCCCAGCCCGGGCCCGCCAAATAACAATGATGGCTGCAACCAAAAAGTAGCCGGGCGCTGTGGCGGGCACCTGTGGTCCCAGCTACTTGGGAGGCGGAGGCAGAAGACTCGCTTGAGCCTAGGAGTTAGAGGCTGCTATGAGCTGTGATGCCATGGCACTCTACCCAGGGGGATAGCTTGAGGCTCTGTCTCAAAAAAAAAAAAAAAAAAAAAAAGACATAGTCTCACTTTGTCAACCTCGGTAGAGTGCCATGGTGTCACAGCTCACAGCAACCTCAAACTCTTGGGTTTAAGTGATTCTCTTGCCTCAGCCTCCCAAGTAGCTGGGACTACAGGCCTGACTATTTTTTTGATTGTAACTGTCATTGTTATGTGGCAGGCCAGGCTGGATTCAAACCAGCCAGTGGTTTGTGGCTAGAGCCCTAGCCGTGGAGCTAAAAGCATCAAGCCTACATGTGTAATTTTTCCTTCAGTTTGGCTGCCTCATTTACCTTTAGCAAATTTGGCCAAATTTATAGTACAAGGTTCTATTTAATCCTCTGGTATATTGGCTCTGTGGTCCAAAGAGTTTTAGAAATTGACTTTGACCTTGTGCAGTTCATTCTGCTTTTCACTATACTATTTCTAGCCAAGACCTCTAATTAATTTAAAAAAAAAATTCTGCAAATATTGCTTCAAAATCTACACAGCTGGTTTCTTAATGATGCCACAAGACAGCAATTTCAGGTAGTTAATATGCAGGGTTTTCTCCCACAATTTGTGCTCAATTGCATTTCCACAATAAGAAAACTTTGATTTAATGAAGCATATCTGTAAACCTTGTCTTTTTTAGATTGCTGCTTCTCAAGTCACTGGCTGTGGGTAGGGGAGAGCTATCACCTACTTTGCTATCAGAGTCACTTTAAAGTGCCCCTTGGACACCTGTTGATGCTTACAGGTTACTCTGAATTTCCTTTATTTTTTTTATTTTTTTATTTTTTTGGAGACAAGAGTCTTACTATGTTGCCCTCGGTACAGTGCCGTGACGTCCCAGCTCCCAGCAACCTCAAACTCTTGGGCTTAAGAGATTTCTCTCGCCTCAGCCTCCCAAGTAGCTGGGACTACCAGCTACTACCTGATGATTTGTTGTTGTTGTAGTTGTCATTGTTGTTTAGCAGGCCCAGGCCAGGTTGAAACCTGCTAGCCTTGGTGTATGTGGCTGGCATCCTAACCACTGAGCTACGGGTGCTGAGCCTGAATTTCCTTTATGTTAACGTATTTTCCCTAGTTTCAAATTTATGCTTTGAATTTCATGTTTTTAACTACTGACCTTTTTTCCTAGTTGAAAATACAATATAAAAATCTATTATAAACAGAAAAGTAAATAGTAACAAAATAAACTAGAAAAATTATTTCATTTTTTCTTTTTTTGAGACAGAGTCTCACTTTGTCACCTTTGGTAGAGTGACCTGGCGTCTTAGCTCAGAGCAACCTTAAACTCATGGACTCAAGTGATCCTTTTGCCTCAGCCTCCCACGTAACTGAAACTACAGGTGCCAGCCACAAAGTCTGGCTAATTTTTTTTTTTTTTTTTAATTTAGACAAGGTCTGGCTCTTGTTCAGGCTGGTCTTGAACTCCTGAGCTCAGGCAATTCACTCGCCTGAGGGTGTTAGGATTACAGGAGTAAGCCACCTGTCCGGCCTAGAAAAATCATTTCTATGGTAATGGTAAATTCACTATGTCAGGAAGCAGACTACTCATTAGAGGGTTTGTAAACACTGATCAAGTGCAATTTTTTTTTAAACCCATTTACTTTATTCCTGAATACCTAGTATTTTTTTTTTTTCTATTTTGCAGTTTTTGGCCGGGTTCAGGTTTGAACCCGCCACCTCTGGTATATGGGACCGGCACCCTACTCCTTTGAGCCACAGGCGCCGCCCATGATCAAGTGCAATTTAAAAAAGTTGTTCACTGATTTGTGGTATCCAATTTTTGTGTTTGTAATTCAACATGGGGGAGAAAACCTAATCAACCCCAAACAAAAATCAACAGACCTGAGAGTGACCAAATAACTAGGTGGGCCTTCCTGGACTTGTTCATCCACTTGACTTGTGCTAATCTGGCAGTCTAGCAGGCCCGGCCAGCATGATGTAAGCAAGCTCTGCTCTCACAGTAGGAACATGATTAATGTCACTGGTGCCCCAACAATAGAAAAGTACTAATGCCTCTCAGTTTACATATAAACTCCTTTGCCTTCAAGATGTTCACAAAAAAGGAATGTTTTGATTTTGTTTGTACATGTATCACTAAAATCTTTTAGGTGCAAAAAGGAAAAGCCCTTTTTTTCCTCTCAAAGCCTTGAAAAGTACTGATTTTGAAGGAAAAGTCTTCATGTTTTAGGTATCTGGCATGATATGTGTCTCCAAGTTTGTGATTCATAAATTTTAGAAACTAGCTTGATATTTTGTGATCATTTTCTGGGTATGGATTCAAATGTAAACAGTGTAAATTATTTTATGACTTGGTTCACATTTTCAGATACAAAATAATAGGCCAAATATACTTATTTATTCTAGATATAATTTGCATCCAAAAGCTTTAACACTTACAAACCAAAAGAGCAATAGTACTCATTTCTTTTTTCTTTCTTTCTCTCTCTCTCTCTTTTTTTTTTTTTTTGTAGAGACAGAGTTTCACTTTATCACCCTGGGTAGAGTGCCATAGCATCACACAGCTCACAGCAATGTCCAACTCCTGGGCTTAAGTGATTCTCTTGCCTCAGCCTCCTGAGTAGCTGGGACTACAGGTGCCCACCACAACGTCTGGCTATTTTTTTGTTGCAGTTTGGCCAGGGCCGGGTTTAAACCCACCACCCTCGGTATATGGGGCCGGCACCCTACCCACTGAGCCAAAGGTGCCACCTTCTCTCTCTCTCTCTTTTTTTTTTAATGCGTTCTTACTCTGTTGCCCTGGCTAGAGTGTAGTGGTGCAATTTAGCTCACTGCAACCTCTAATTCCTGGGCTGAAGACATCCTCCTGCCTCAGCCTCTCAAGTAGCTGGGCTGATAGGTACTGGCTATTTTTTTCTATTTTTCAGTAGTGATGGGGTCTTGCTTTTGCTCAGGCTAGTCTCAAACTCCTGACCTCAAGTGACCCCCCTTGCCTCAGCCTTCCAGAGTGCTAGAATTACAGGTGTGAGCCACTGTACCTACCAGCCTTATTTTTGATTCAAAAGGTAGCTGTGATACTATGATACACATGAGGTGCCCCAAAGGTGACCCATAAAGTTGCCATACACAGGGAAAATAGGAAATTGTAGCTAAATGTACTTAGCTACAATTTTATTTATTTTGAGACACAGTATCACTCTGTTGCCCCCGGCTAGAGTGCTGTGGCATCTACCTAGCTCACAGCAACCTCCAACTCCTGGATTCAAGTGATCCTTCTGTTTCAGCCTCCTGAGTAGCTAGGACTACAGGCACACACCATAATGCCCAAATAGCTAATTTTAGTAGAGACAGGGTCTCCCTCTTATTCAGGCTGGTCTCAAATTTCTGAGCTCAAGTGATCCTCTGGGCCTCAGCCACCCAGAGTGCTAGGATTACAGGCACAAGCCACTGCACTCAGTCTAAATGAACCTTTATTTACAAAATATTCATTACTAAATTTTATAAAGAAGTGGTCAACACATAGAGAATTATGTATCTCTTCATTTGGGAGTACATCTGTATCCCTAAAAATATCCTTTATAATAAACTGGTAACAGGTTTCCCAGAGTTCTGTAAGCCACTCTAGGAAATTAATCAAAGCAAAGGAGGAGTCATGGAAACTGGAATTTTTAGCTAGTTGGTCAGAAGCACATATAAAACAACATGGAGCTTGAAGATTGGCACAGGAAGTGGGGGGCAGTCTTGTGGCACAAAGCCCCCAACCTGTGGACTCTTCATGGTATCTCCAAGTAGTGTCCGAATCGATTTGGAGGATGCCCAGCTGGTATTTGCTGCAGAACTAACTGCTTCCTTGATGTGTGGAGAAAAACCACCACCAATATGAGATTAGAGCAGAAAAAATGAGTCTGTTTTTCTACCTTGGGACAGTTAAAGAATGATGAGCTCTTCAGGATAATGTTGAGATCTATATGTGATTGCGACTCCAGGACTGGCCAGAGCAATGCTATCCTCTAGGTGCCTCCATGCAAGATCACAAAGCCTGAAAGTCATTATGGCCTCTTCTAAGCCAGCTGCTAAGCCTCAAAGCATGGCTGTGACAGGCCCTTCAACATGACGGCTTACAAACTTGGGATAATGTATAGTTGACATGTATAAGCCTATTACCTCCTCCTAAACTCCCTCTAAAACAGGTTCTAGCTTTCCATCTTTCTTGGCCGGCAGTTATCTATGGAGTCGCTCCAATTTGAGCATCTGTTCGTAATTGTTCCAGCTGCTCCTTAGATTCATTCCGGTGCCCTGTAAATGACACCTTTACTACTACAAGGCTCTAGGCTCATGTCATGGTTCCAAAAATCTGGTGTGATTACCTCCAAAGGCTAATATATCTTTTTCTTGCTTTAAAGGTAATTCACACACCAAATTTACAGCCCAGAAGACCTTGATCCCTTGGGAAAGTGGCATGCTACCAAGAATGTGCAGGACTGAGGGGGAGCAGATTTTCCCATAGACTCCAGGCATCTTCCCTTTTATGTTCCAAGTTTAGTACTTCAAAATAATGACAGGCGTGCTTCCTTCTAAACAAATTTCTGCTTAGAAGATGATTCTCAGGAAGGAGGAAGAAAGCTGTTGGCTTCATATCTGCACCTAAAGGATACCTAAGAGGACCCTGCCTGTGGTATACATAGCATGCCTGAAAAGGAGGCTGCCCCCTACAACTTCTCCCCTCACTCTCTAGCAGGCTGAAGTAAGTTAGCACTACTTTCTACACCTCTTTCTTTTATATATATATGACCTATAGACCTATGGCCTACTTGCAGGGCCTCTTGTGCGGCATCGACATTCTTGCCTAGAAATGTGACCTGCCAACAATAGTCCTCAGGTTAGTGATGTCTGGTGTTGGTGCATTACAATCTTCCCTGGTCTTCAAGCTGCTAACCCAATGATACCTGACCACTTCTCTGCAGTCCTGCTGATACTAGGTACTCAGCCAGGAACCCAGCTCGTATCCAAATGACCTACTCAAGCTTAGCACACTTCCTGAGAGGATGAGGTATTGCATCCTTTCTCAGATCTAGATCTTTGCATATGCTGTACTTTTTGCCCAGAATACTTCAGCCAGCCCTTATTGCCTGGTTAATGCCTTCTCATTCTTTAGGTCTCAGTCTAAATATAATTTTTTCCATAATTCTTTCTCTGACTTGGCAGAGGAACAAGGCATATTTGGTATATAGTACCATGTAATTTTTTTTTTTTTTTGAGACAGAGCCTCAAGCTGTCACCCTGGGTAGAGAGCCTAGAGTATCGTGGCATCACAGCTCATAGCAATCTTCAATTCCTGGGCTCAAGAGAGTCTCCTGCCTCCACCTCCCAAGTAGCTGGGACCATAGGAGCCCACCACAATGCCTGGCTACTTTTGGTTGCAGCCGTCATTGTTGTCTGGCAGGCCCAGACTGGATTTGAACCCACCAGTTCAGGTGTACATGGCTGGCGCCTTAGCTGCTTGAGCCACAGGCGCTGAGCTGTAATTTTGTTATTATAGCTTGTAACACACTGTATTAGAGTCCCTCTCTCTCTCTTCATAGACAGGGTATCACTCTCTGTGCTGGAGTGCATTAGTGCAATCATAGCTCACTGCAATCTCAAACTCCTAGATTTAAACAATCATCTCACCTTAGCCCCTCAAGTAACTGGGACTATAGACTAATGAATCACCACACTCAGATAATTTTTTGTAGAGATGTGAGTCTTTCTATGTTGCCCAGGTTGTCTCAAACTCCTGGCCTCAAGAAATCCTTTCTCTTTGGCGTCCCAAAGTTCTGGGATTACAGGTGTGAGCCCTTGTACCCAGATGAGTTTGTCTTTTCAATGTGGTAAAGATAGAGAATCTGTCTTTTCATGATTCTATCTCAGGGCCTGGCATGTGATAAATACTTATTATATATTTGATAGCTGGTTCTTAATTTAATAATCACTGATTGATATCTCTCTGTTTTAGGCACCATACTAGGCACTATGGACACAGTGGTGAGCAAAACCAAACATGATCTTCTGCCCTAATATCTCCTCCACAAATACGGATAAAGTTATAGCTATGGTGTTATGAAAAACCTGCTGCTATGATTCTTCATAGCAATGGCAACTGAGCTAAGTAGGAAGAATGAGAAGTCAAGGAGAAGTGAGGTGGGAAGAGAGAAGAACACTCCCTCTAGTAGCAGTGACATATGCCCAGGTCTTGTGATGAGAGGAATAAGGACAGCATGTCCATGTTGCTGAGGGAGGTGAGATGAGGCTGGGAGATGACAGAGGCAAGACCACACAGACCTTGTGGGCCGTGTTGAGGCTTTTAGACTTCATTGATAAATTGCTAAAGGGTTTTCCACTAATGGGTAGAAGTGAACATGAGAAAGAGCCACCTAAGACAAAATTGGCAGCTTTTTGTGATGACACTGATGTGAGGGAGAGATGTCTAGGAGGCTTGCCTAATGGAGAGATGGTGGTGGCACTCACTGAGAAAATCACAAGTTTGGTTTCAGAAATGTTGAATCTAAGGTCCCATTAAGGATATTCACCCAGGTGTCTAAGTAATCAGAGATTTGTACTAGAAATACAAATTTGTGAGTTATCTGCAAAAGACTGTAATGTAAGAAGAGGAGCATGAGTGAGATCAATTAGAGAGAAAATGTAAATTGAAAAGAAAAGGCAACTCAAGATCAAAGTTTGAGGAATGGCTGTGTATGGAGACCAATAAGGAACAGCCAGAGAAGCAGCAGAAAACAATTGAGTTCAGGTCACAGAAGCCAAGGGAAGAGTTAATTCAAAAATGGGATAGTAGTCAAAAAGAGAAGGGAACATTGATAGCATAAGTTTCTTGAGACAATCAGAGAAGTTGGGATCACAGGTGGAAGTAGAGTTGAAGAGGGACAACTGCTCTATTATAGTAAGAGCAAAGGAGGATATATCTATATTTATGTCTTGGTAGTAGGAATTTGAGAGAATTCTACTTTCTCTGAGAGATGTGAGGGTCTCTATTGAGAAAGAGGGGAGAAAACTGGGGATCAGAGGTTTAAAAAGAGCAGAGAATAGGAAAGAGAATGGACCACAGAAACATAGAAAGATGGCTGGGCCATCTTTAGGACCTATCTGAAGCAGGTGGTTATGAATTTAAAGTGAAACCAATCTACCTTTTAAGTTCTTTTTTCCAGCAGAGTTTCTTGCACAGAAAACACATACAGTAGAACCTCTGTAAGTTGACCACCAAAGGGACTGTTAAATTGGTCAGCATATGGAGTTGGCTAGTATAAGGAACTAGGCCATGTGGCTTTTATTAAAGTATATCATATAATATCATACATAATCAAAACAATAAAATCATACATGCAGTATCATATAAAATCAGTACATTTACTGCTTTCTTGTGGTGTCATTATCTGAGAAAAAGAGTCAATCTTGGTTTGTTATTCTTACTACAACCGTAAGTGGAGAAAACACTTTTCCATAGCAAATGACTTTGACTGCATTATCAGATGCCTGATATCCTTTCTTTTGGAGTCTGTAATTTCTGTCTCATCTTCATATGCTTTTTACACTTCATCAGTTGTTTTATGCAATTTTACATTTGTCTGTACTTCAGTCAATGTCACTTGGAAAATTGCTTTTGGGTTAAGTGTCTACCTCATCATCATTGCAAGAAAATCTTCAAAATCTACTCCTTCAAATTTTGCCATGGTTGGTGGGCTGTCTGATTGGGCCAAAACATCATGCCTCTTGGATTGTAACAAATCCAACTTTCTCGAAAGACTTCTGTATCATTTCTGGCTGAACTTCATTCCAAGCAGAACTGACTGAGAGGACATTAACTGAGGGAGTTGATGAAGTTGCTCCTATAGGCAGACCACAGATTTGTGTTTTAGTAATGACCCACTGCAGGAACTAGGCTCAGTAGGGCATTTTAAATGTTGGTAATGCCTTAGTCAAGAGGTTGTGCTTGGAGTCAGAAATTTCATTGTCATGTCTGTGAGGTAATTCACTTGTGAGTGGCCAGGACAGTTGTCTACTGTCAGTAGGACAGACTGTTCCTTCTACTTCATTTCTCAGTTGATATTCCTTACTCACTCCTTAAACAGGACACCAGTCATCCAGGCACATATGTTTGAACTTCAAGTGATTGGGAGGTCTTCAGCCCTCTTGAATGCTGATTTACCAATCACCAACGCCTTTAGTTTCTCTCCCTAGTTGAGCTAGAGCAAAGAAGAACTGTGAAACATTCTTTGTAAAGTTTTCCATTCTTACATTTGTCACCCTTCACTACGAGGCTCCTGCCAGGCATTATCTGCATTGCCTTGAAAGACTCTGCACTTATCAGCATTAAAGATGCGGTCATCTTTGAAGCCTCTGGCAAAGTCCAGAACTATCTGATGAACTCTTCCACCACTTTTATTGGATTCACCACACAAGATTTTCTGGGAGATCTAGTGCTGCAGTTTAAATCTCTCAAGCAAACCATTTGATGCTTGGAAATCTTTTCCTCCTTTTCTGCTGTAGGTCTTTACTTTCTCTACTCTCTCTCTCCATATTAATGTATATGTTTTTGGATGTTGCTAACTGGTCTTGGTAACACCAAAATGTTCCACCATCTTTCTTTGGCTGCTGCTTTGGAAATGTAGATCAACCTTTTCCTTCATCACCAGCTCTTCTTTTGGGCCACCTTGTCTCAATTAACTATAAAATTTTTCAGTAATTGTAGGATGTACCTACAATTCAGACCAGACCTTCATGTTGAAAAAATCTTCAGTAACATGTGATAAATAATAGGACATTAGGCCTAATCCAACATGTGGTAATAATAAAACATGAAAAAAGAACTTAACTAAAGAAAAAATAATATAACTAAGGGAAAAAACCCATGCCTTCTATCTCTTGGTATAGAATAAACTCAATTAGTATATATGGGGAAAATTAATAATGTGTTTCACAGTCCGAGCGGTCAGCATATAACATACAAAGGTGGTCAATATATAGAGGTCAGTCTTCCACTGAGTACATGCATATGCTGCATGTCTGATCTATGGAAATTAGATCAACCTAAGGAGGTGGTCAATGTAGCGAAGTGGTCAACTGTGGAGGTTCTACTGTAATTAAATGAACAAATAAAAGAAGGACCAAACAAGTAGCAGAAGTCAAAGACACTTGACAAATTTAAGGAACAGAAGGAAAAAAAAGGATAAAGTTCTCTGCTGCTCTGATAAGGACTCTTTTCCTCTAATTAACACATAAATATACCCACGCCCCATTGCTAACCTTTAGTGGAGCTGGAGGCTGAAGCAGGTCGAGAGGATCGTTTACGATGTCCATTTTCCACACTTTCAGAAGCCACAGTTGGCTCTTCAGTTCGAGAGTTTCTTCGACTTGGGGTTTTGGACTTTTCAACTATCTCTTTGGGCTCACTGCTGACAAAGGAAAGCAGAAAGTTTCCAAGGATGTGAGGGAATTAAGTTACATAAAAAGGGTCTCTTCAGATAGTTTCAAATGAAACTAAGAACTACATAGTCATTCTGGAGAGAAAATAGACCACCCTGGGACATTGAGCACAACTACCTTCTGTATTACTGAGAATTTAAAAGTGAGTCTAGCTTGCTACATTAGTAAAAATAAAATACAATTCTGACAAAATTGTTGAAAAACAGGTAACAGACATAAAGAACTTAGAACAAAATCCCCCAAACTTCTTCACTCATTTACTATAATATTCCCTTTCAAAAATTAAAAGGTTGTCTACCAGTGAGATGTTTATAAAAAATAAAAAAATTAAAAGGTAATAGTACTCCCCTTCAAAAATTAAAATACTTTGTATTTTACAATTTTTTGCAGTCATGAAAAAGGTCTTTTTTTTTGAGACAGAGCCTCAAGCTGTCCCCCTGGGTAGAGTGCTATGGCTTCACTGCTCACAGCAACCTACAACTCCTGGGCTCAAGCGAGTCTCCTGCCTCCGCCTCCCAAGTAGCTGGGGCCACAGGTGCCCACCACAAGGCTATTTTTGGTTGCAGCCATTATTGTTATTTGGCGGGTCCAGGCTGGATTCGAACCCGCCAGCTTAGGTGTATGTGGCTGGTGCCTTAGCCGCTTGAACCACAGGCGCCAAGCCATGAAAAAGGTCTTTAAGGTCTGTAAGATGTTTGAAAATTGCTACTAACTAAAAATATTATCTATACCTGGCAAATTACTAACATATTGGCATTTACTATAAGCCTGGTATAGTCAGGTAATGGCATTTTACAAGTGGGAATATATTCACAATACACTGCTAGATATATTGATTGTTCCTATCCCAACTCCCTCTAGTGTGCAAATATTCATACTACACTATTCAGTATTATTACGGATATGGGGAAAAAATGTCATATACTCCTAACGAAGAATAAATTGTGTACCCCAATGGTTCTTAAAAGGGGTAAATTTTTCCTTGTAAGGAACATTTAGCAACATGTGGAGACATTACTGTCACCACTTGGGAGGGGAAATATCTTTCTGGCATCTTTGAGTAATCCAGGGATGAGGATAAACATCCTATAATGCACAACACAGCCCCAACACAACAAAGAATTATCTGGTCCAAAATGTCAATAATATTGAGGTTGAAAAACACTTTTGTGGGCGGCGCCTGTGGCTTAGTGAGTAAGGCGCTGGCCCCATATACCAAGGGTGGTGGGTTCAAACCCGGCCCTGGCAAAACTGCAATAACAAAAAATAGCTGGGCGTTGTGGTGGGCACCTGTAGTCCCAGCTACACTGGAGGCTGAGGCAAGAGAATCGCCTGAGCCCAGGAAGTGGAGGTTGTCGTGAGCTATGTGATGCCACGGCACTCCACCAAGGGTGATAAAGTGAGACTCTGTCTCTAAAAATAAATAAATAAATAAATAAAATAAAAATAAAAATAAAAAAAAGAAAGAAAATAGAGAAACACTTTTGTAATCCTATGACTCAACAATTCCATTTCTAGGTACCTAAAGAAACAAGTCTTTTTTTTACAGACCTCAAATTACACATTACAGATTTTTTTTTTTTTTTTGAGACGGAGCCTCAAGCTATCCCCCTGGGTAGAGTGCCATGGCATCATAGCTCATAGCAACCTCCAACTCCTGGGCTCAAGCGAGTCTCCTGCCTCTGCCTCCCAAATAGCTGGGACCACAGGCGCCC
>CAUYQV010126495.1:0-27967 GCA_963574575.1 Galagoides demidoff | reverse complement strand
CACAACGCCCGGCCATTTTTTGGTTGCAGCCATCATTGTTGTTTGGCGGGCCCGGGCTGGGGATTCGAACCCGCCACCTTAGGTGTACGTGGCTGGCGCCTTAGCCGATTGAGCCACAGGCGCCGAGCCGCCAGTGCCTGTTCTATGTGAAGTCCCTTGGTTTAGCTAAACTATTTCATTTTGCCCTCCCAAAAAAGCTACAGGGTCTGTGGATTCTCCTTTATTAAGAAGACATTATCCTCAATTCACAGCAGACTAATGATTGCTGATTAAGTGACCAAACTGGGCTTGGAGCCTTCTACTTGATCTACTCCCAGAAGATTATGGCCTAAAGGATTCTTTTCTGAGCCTAAGGACTGGATGTGATCAGAAAGGCAGCTGGGAAAAAAAAAAAAAATGTTGGTGACAAGGTGCTAGAGTCACCATCACAATTGGATAAACACAAGATGGAACTGGAGATTCAAGGAGGGCCCCCAGGGGTGGAGGTGAGTTGTCACCCAGGGTAGACAGTGATGGCTGAGGAGAGGTGCCCACTACTGAGGCCTCCACAATTGTGAAGACTCTGGGCAATCCCCAGTGCCTGGCCCGCTTCCTACCCTGCAAAAGAGGTGCTGGAATCCTGCAGCTTGAAAACTGTAAAGGGAATGAGATGAAAGATGGCCCATGCCAGGTAGGCCCACTGATAGAACTTGAGGCTCCAAAGGTGGAGGACCTAAAAATAGAAGTTTATTCTTAAAGGCAGCTGCTTCCCCATGATGTTTACTGAGGAAAGCTGAGAAGATGAGGGCCTGGCATATGGCAGGGGCCATCCCTCTCTTCAGTTGGGTCATTGGTCCCTCCTTGTGGTGGCAGAGCATGGGCTGGCCCAGGTGCTGGCCATACTGACAGTGCGGAGTCCCTGAGCCCTGGCCAGGGTCCCAGTGTTCTTGTGTATGATGAGAGCAGTGCAATAACATATCATGGGCTTTCAGAAGACAGCCAACTGGGGGTGCTCTGCTCTGATAGGATCTGACATGGGGACCTTAAATCACTAGCTGTGCCCCTTTGACCTACCTCTCTGGCTCCTTAGGGTGTCACAGACCAGCCCCCAGACTCCCTGGAGCATGGTGTGAAAAGCACTAGGATTTTCCCAATCATCCCCTGTGTGCTGAGCATGTCCTAGGTGCTAGAAACATAGTGGTCAAGGCAGATGGGACTCCTGTCTCTAGTCCCATTAAGCTAGAGAAGTGTAGACAACTGCCATGGAAACTAAACAACCAGGCACTTCCAGAGAATAAGCTAAAAGAAAACGCAATGAAAGGTGGCCAGAGGATGGGGGTCAGAGTGTTTGTTTTCTTTAAATTGGGTGGCAAAAAAAGGCTTCCTAGAGGAGGTGATATTTGAACCTGAAAGACCAGAATAAGCCAGCCCCCTGTGGGAAGAACATCCAGGCAATAGATAGAGTGCAAGGCACTGAGACGGGACAGAAGTGGGAGGCTACTGGCTGGAGAGGGCTGAGGGGAGGAGAGCACACCAGCCAGTTCCAGGGCCTGTAGGCCA
Source organism: Galagoides demidoff (assembly GCA_963574575.1). Classification (NCBI taxonomy): domain Eukaryota; kingdom Metazoa; phylum Chordata; class Mammalia; order Primates; family Galagidae; genus Galagoides; species Galagoides demidoff. The sequence continues at coordinate 26,428 of CAUYQV010126495.1, read as the reverse complement.
AGGAAGGGTATTGGGCTGGATTACAAGTGTAACAGGACCACGTCTGAGGTTTTCTGAGCCTTTGTAGTCACCAGGAGGTGGGAGTCCTGTTTTCTAGCTGACAATTGCCAGAGCCTCATCTGGTATACCAAGTCATACTGACCCCACGGTGGGTAAGCCCACAGCCCCAGAGAGGAGAGTAGATGGGAGGGTCTGAGTAGAACAATCATGCCCCTCAAGAGGACCCTCTCTGCCAAAACATACACAGAACAATTCATAGCAGAAGCCTACATGGGTCGCTTTTAAGAAACAGGTGGGAGTCCCCAGAAGGAGGCTGCTTTAGGGGAATGTAAGGCCCGGGGAGGGAGAGTTTCTGTGGCTGGGCCCATGGGCCTGGAGTTGGGGTGATGCCTATGGACTGGAGTAAGGACAGGTGACAGAGACAAGCATGCAGACGGGGAATCTCTTTGCTCAGTTCCAGAGGCCACTGTCCAGCCCCTGGGAGTGTTATTAAGACTGGTACCCCCTGAGTCACCCAGCAAGTGGAATGTACAAGGTTAGACCCTCAACTTGCACTGGACACTGGGACATCCAGGCTTAGATAGAGAACATGTCCAGAGTCAGGAATCAGCTGAAGGGGCACTATCCCATCCCAGGAAACCCCAGGAAGCAATGCTCCGCCTCTTACTTCATGTTTTTTAAATCCAGAAAAAAATAGAATTACAATAAGCATCCAAGCTCTGTTCCCGTAGCACAGTAGTTATGGTGCCAGCCATGTACACTGAAGTTGGTGGGTTCGAACCCAGCCTAGGCCAGTTAAAACAATGACAACTGCAACAAAAAATAGCCAGGTGTTGTGGCAGGCACCTGTAGTGCCAGATACTTGGGAGGCTGAGGCAAGAGAATTGCTTTAGCCCAAGAGTTTGAGGTTGCTGTGAGCTGTGATACCAGAGCACTCTACCGAGGGTGACATAGTGGGACTCTGTCTCAAATAAATAAATAAAATGAGCATCCAGCATGGCCAACTTTTAAAGGTTGCAGGTTTGAGGTGGCAAAGGTGGGGCTTGGCCAGCTTGGGGGGATAGCATGGTGGGGGGCAGGGTTGGGGTCACTGTGTTTGAGATTTAGGATTTTAAGCACTACCTGGTGGGGTCTCCCCTTCCCTGGGGTTGCCCTTGGTCCTGGTATGACCACCCATTCTTGTTGCAGAATCAACATGGCTGATTGCCTAGATCTGCACCTCTCTAGACTAGAGTCCCTCAGTCTGCTATAGGAAAAAAAGGAGCTCTCCTGTCAAATTCAATTTGAGAAACTTGATGGAGATTTCCAAAGTCTATCAGCATACGAGAAACCCTGCAGGTAAGGGGCCCATTTAATTTCATTTAATCCTGAATTTCCCTGGGGGCTGAGACCCTTTCTATATACCATGCCTGTTGATCTTGAAAGGCACATTCTCCAGAACCCACCTTGGGGACCTGGGTCTAGCTCCCAGGGACAATTATGTTTTAATCCAAGTTAAGAACAGCTATGTCAGAACCAGGCCTGTCTCAGATAGGAAAGAAGAGGCAGAGGAAGCAGGCCATGACCTTCTTGTTCCCCTAAAGGACAAACTAGGGACAGAGGCTGTAGTTCTGCTTTTGGGGAAGGGAGGGCCAGTGACCCAAGATGCAAGGCTAGAGAGACGAGCTTAGAGCCCAATGCACCTGTAGGAACAGCTCCGGGCTTTAAAGCAAGGGCTCAGAAATCTGACTGCATTGCCATCACCTTAGGCAATTCTCAAAAACACCATTCTCATGATTCTCTGCTACCCACTTCTCACAGAAGCAGAATCTCTTGGGGCACATTAAAGCTCAGGTACCTACATTTCTCAAAAGTCCCTCAGATACTTCTAACACTAAAGACTGAAAGCCACGTCCACTGACAGCCTCTAGGCCCCTTTGCCAGTGTCTTGTAAAGCTAAAACACATCACTACATCCCTGAGTCAGCCTTAAAATACAGGTGTTCCCCTGAGCCATCTGGTTAGGCAGGTTGTGGTGAGAAGGCTGGTGGTGGAAGGGAGCACCTGGTGGGGGAGCAGAGTTTGGGGTGAAGGTTGGGTCAAGGGTGCAAGAGTCTGGGACTAGAAAGCAGGTTCCCTGGGGGCAGTGGGAGACTGGGCTACCTCTTGTCTTGGACTTTTCTCTCATGAAGGTTTTCTCCTTCCCATACCCCCACCAAAGCAGCCCTGGAACTGCTGAGGACATGGAGGGACAGAGCCAGAAGGTATCCCAAGGATGAACAATGGGCACTAGGACCAAGTCTGTCCACAGTCAGGCTCTGTGATCTGTTTCTGTGATCTGATGCCTCCTTCTACCGGCTAGAATGTGACTTGTGGTGAGAAGGGAGGAGGCTCTCAGAAGCCTGGGTGGCAGGGAGGGGCTCTGCCCAGAGCAGCATGTCCACCCCATCCAAGTGCCCTCCCCTCTCTGAGACTCAGCCTCTCCATCTGCATAATGGAGGCAGTGTGGCCATCTTTAAATCCCTTTCTCCACCACTGCTTTATGAAATCTATAAAAACAGAGGCTCAGGGAAGTTTGATGACTTACTCAAATGCAACTCTTGGTTAGTCGCTTTCAGTTAGGCCTTAATTTACTGTGACTTCAACTCCATTTTACAGATAAGAAAATGGAGATGTTCAGTGACCTGCCTGTGTTGAGAGTCTCTGTGTTCCTGATCCCCAGAGAGTCTCTGTGTTCCTGATTCCTAGTTCTCTTTTCAGTATAGGTCGGTTTTCTTCAGCACTGGTGACCCTCACCCTTGGGATTGTCACAGTGCAGTTGCCATATCTGTTGAGCCCTTTAGAGGATGATGTTGCCTGGTGCCATAACCTGACCTCACACTTACCCAGAACCCACCCTGAATCCTAAGGGGCTTGCAAGGTATGGAGGAGTGGTAAGTGACGGATTTCCCATGTGGGTATGATGGTATTCTCCGTGTCAAGAACTGAAAAAGTATTTACAGTGCCTTGGTCTGTTCATTCATTCATTCATTCATTCCACTAGCCTGTTGTGTGTGCCTGGCACTGGGTTAGGTATAGACACAAAAGGGCTTTGCATTGCATGGGCTTCAAGGCACCCCCACAGGGGACATCCCCAGGTGATAGGTTCTCCCTGGATCTTGGCCTGTGACGGCAGACCCTACTAGTTCTGTTTTACAGATCAGTAAGGTGAGGGTGAGAGAGGAAGCAATTTCCCCTTGGCATGCAGTCAGGCAGTGACCAGGCCATGTGAGTCTTCCACTGCACACAGGGAGCACACCCTCCCTGCTGTGACTCCCTGCTGGGAGTTGTGTGTAGGGGGAGTTGTTGACACCACCTACTGCCCTACCTAGTGCATGAGATTATTATGGAAATCGTGCTCTCAACCTTCTTTAACCTGCTGACACTGCCATATACACTGTAATTTTCCACATTGGGACTTTAAAAACCCTCAAAGATAATAATAACGGCTGCCATTTTATCGTGAATCTACTTTGTGCCAGGTCCTTCACTTGCTTCATCTTGAACCCTCACAACAGTCCCACAAGTCCATTTCCTAGAAACAGAAGCTGAGGTTCAAAGGGAATAAGTGACTCAACCAAGGGCACACAACCTAGATCCAGGCTACCAAAGCCCTCATTCTTCTACTTTGCCACTGTGGCCTTGCCTTTTTTTTTCCCTTTTCATTTGTTGTCCCCTAAACCTTCCCTCTTGCCTTCCTAGCCATAGCCCTCCTGTTGTCCAGCACAGATGGGTGTTGCCTGGTCCAGGAACTGCATGAAGGTAGGTTCATTTAACCTGGGCACTGCTGACATTTTGGGCCAGATAAGTCTCTGTTTTGTACGTGTGTGCGAGCTGCTGCCCTCTACACTGCGAGATGCTCAGAAGCATCCCTGGCCTCCATCCCTAGATGCTAATAGAATCCCACTCTAGTCAGGCCCAAAGTTCCCTGGGGGTACAAAATAGGCCCCACTTTAGAACCACTGCTTTATAGAAAGGAAGGGTCAGTGTCAAGTTAATTATAGCCTGTCTTCTGCATTAGACCATAAGCAAGGAGAGGAAGTGAGAACTGATTTGTTCACTGCTGTGTTAACTATAGCTTGTGCTGTGCCTGGCACATAGCAAGTGCTGCTGAAAGGATAATGAATGAATGATCTCTGTGAATAGGGCGCATTCGGGGATGAGGGCCTGAAGGTCTGGATTCCTGTCCAGATCAACCTTACTAGCCTACTCTGGAGTGGCCTAGGACACGGTCCTTTCCTTGCTTGGGTGTGGGTCTCCTCTGCAATCTGTAAATGAGCAACATAAAGGGTCCTGAAGGTCCTGGGGATCCATGGTCTAGGGACTGCCAGAGATCAGGGGGCTAAAGAGGGGCTGTCCATCAGGCCAGGCTTTGAAGACATGCCTAGTCCTGTGTTTCTCCTTCTATCCTCGCCCCTCAAGTCAAATCAATTGCAGAGAGACAGGCAAGCCCCCTCCCGCCCTCACAGTGACCCTACACAGGAGATGGGGCTCCTTTTTTGAGTATGTCTTAAAGGAAAAACATGTAACCTCAAAGGTAACCAAATATCCAAATCGTGATGCCCAAATCCACCTATTCATGAGTTTAACAAAAAGCTTCTTTAGGATACACTGTAAGGCCTTTGAGAGGGATAGAAGTCACCTCTCACAGAGCAGGCCAGTCCGCAGGGCCGCCTTGCCGGCACACACACTCACACACACGCACACCCTGCAGGACTGCCCTGCCAGCAGGCGCACACATACACACACACTTGGCTGCTTACAAGGAGGCTCTGAGTTTTTAAAAGTAAACTCCACTGTTTCCGTTCTTGCCCTGGATTCAACTTTTGAAAAAATGAACCGTTTTACCGTTTTTCTTACAAATTCCCCCCTCTCTGGTCCTCTTCTTGCTTGCACTGGGCTTCCCCCGCCCCTCCTGTGCCCGCCTCCTGCCCCGCAACTCCTCCCCTCTGTCACAGACTCCATCTCCAACTGTACCCAGGGGCCAGGACCCTCACAGGGGTGGCTGCATCCTGTTGGGTCTGTGGGAGCAGGGCAGCCAACCCTAAGAGAGATGGCACAGAGATGGACCCCTTTCCACCACTGATCAGGGCTTCATTAATAAATTAAGAGGATAGCAGTGAAGCTCCTGTTAAGGCCTAGAGCATGGCCACAAGGCCAGGCCTCAGAGATAGCAGGAGAGTAAGGCTCCTATTTCCAAGATGTGCTCCCATCCTTAGACTCCCCCCTCTCCCAGGACGGCTGCTGGCCCTGTACCCTCCACTCTTTTACTCATAAGCAGATCTGTCTTCCACACTTTGCTTCCTCTCTGACTCTGGGTCCTCTTCCTTGAACTTGCCTTTTCTCTGCCCCCAGCTTCAACCCCAACTTCCTTGACTCCCAGGACCTTAACTGTACAGTCCACGTGTTGGGACAGTGGTAGCAAGGGTGTTCCAGTGCCTGCCATTTGGATCAATGGGACAAGAATTTCGGAGAGACAGAAACGTCATTGGGACCAGAGTCTTATAAGCTTTTTTGATTACAACTCAAAGTTAAAAAAAAAAATATATATATATATATATATATATATGAATTTGTATATATTTGCATATACCTTTATATTATAAACACACATGCTCTCATAGAGGGTTGCAAAATATATAACAGAAATTAAAGTTTCCAGAAACAATACTTACCCTTACTACATGGGAGACACTATGAGATTATTTATTCTCACCTATTTCATTAAAAACCCCACTAAATTGGTTTCACAACCTGCAGTTGGACAAAGTCTATGCTAGACATTCCTGCTGAAGCAGAGACAGACTAACAGTGGGACTCCTAGCAGGCACCCATGGGCCTCCTCTAGCGCAGCGGATGTCCTCCTAAGTACCCAAGAATATGAGTCTCAGGAGTGACTCAGTTCTAGAAGACTTCATTAAAAAAACTCACACTAAAAGTTGGAATACACAGTCCTCTAACTGAGAAAGAATGTTCAAAGTTGGTACAAGTACTATCCTGAATTTAGAGTTTGTGACCCCAAGGGGGTCTAAGAACCGTTAGAGAAAAGGAATTAAGTTATGTGGTGTCCACTGACAGCCAGAGAAGCCACTCCATGGTGCTTTTTAATCCTCACAAAAATCGCCTACTGGAGGATTTCATGTGCTTTTTAGAGACGAGGAAACTGAGCCTCTGGAAGGCTTAGTAACCTCTTCAAAGTCATGTAGCCAGTAAGTGGCTGAGCTGAGATTTGAACCCGGGACTGCATTGCATGCCAGGCTGCCCACCCTCCCTGCTCTTCCCTACCATCTCTTCCCTACCATCTCTCTCACAGGAGGATGGAGAGTGCAGGGGACTGGGGTTGCCTGGGATGAGGGTGCACATGTGAAATGGAGAGGAGAGGTAAGAGGTGTGCCTGCGCGATGTGGACTTCCAAACATTAAATAAAGAATCCCCATTTAAATACAATTTGCATGAAACATTCTAGGAAAAGAAAAATTTCTATTACTGTAAGAATTAATAGCAATAATAATAATAATAATAATAATAGCAAACAGCTACTGAGAACTTGCTGGACAGCAGGCATGGTGCTAAGCTGGAGTTACCCCACAGCTGCCGTCTATTGCGTCCCTGCTGTGGGCTAGCACTGAGCATAGAACTTGGCTCCTAGGTGGCGCTCAGTGGATAGATAGCGAGAGAATGAATGAACACCCTTGGCGCAGCGCACAGAAGTGTGATGTATGTCTAAATTAAACACAACTCGACAGAACCTAAGGAATTCCAGTATCTCTCTGAGAGACGTCTTCTTTCTTTTGATAATTTCTTTATTTAAAACTTTTAAAACTGGGAGGTCTTTTGTTCTGTAATCTTTTCCTTTATTCCTGGGCAGCCTCTCTTTGGGCTCAGTGATTGAGCCCTTCCATCTATCTTCATGGTGCCTCCTAAACCGCCCAGTGCAAGGTGCACGAGCAACTTCATTGCTCCTTGTCCATGACAAGGAAGAGACATGATCATTAGAACACAGACTTCTGGACTCTTAATCTATCAGATGATTATGGCCTCATCTAGACTCTAGTCCTGCCCCTAAGTCACAAAGTGATGTCAGAAAGCCATTGCACCTCTTTTGGGTGCACTTGCTCTCATCTTAAGATAAGATGAGTGTGTTTTCAAGATCCAGCGTTCCCCCAAAACTGTCAGACACCCACCCATGCAGCACCCAGGACAAAAACGCCACGCTAACCCAATTCAGCTTTGCATCTCCCTCCTTTTTCTCTTGGTTACCACCCCCACAGAACCAGAATTTACACACCAATCAAAATGCAGGAACTGGAGCTTCTTAATGGTGAAACCCTAGCCTTAGCTAGTAGAATCCTGTCTCCACACAGCTCACCGCCTGGCAGGAGGATAATGATGGAAAAGTTTGGGTTGGATCCTGTCTCTCAACTGGAGACAGGCCCCCACCCCCACCACTTGCTCTGCCTCCAATATGGCTCAGTTGACACAGTGACAGCCTCTAATCCAACCCCTGCTCCACCAGCATTGGCTTCATTGGCAGAGAAACCCAGAGATGGGAAAACTGCCGTGGTCAGGTGTCTCATCTCCCCTCCACTTACTTCCTTGAGAAATGCCTCTTCTTGGTAGACACAGGCATGTTCTGAGCACTGCCCTGGTCTCCCTGGCCAGCAATTCACTAGCCCTGTCCTGGGTTCTGCCACTCTCCCGGCTTTCCTCTACCTCTTTAGGTGCACTCTGGGCCCTGGAGCTAGCCAAGTAGCCAAAGAAGTGGGATCAATGGTTGTCTTAGCCTCAGCTTAGGCAACTGCTGTGTATCTGACATACTGTCCACACCATTCCGTTTATTCCTCCAGCCACCCTGCCCAGGAGGCCTCCTCTTTCCCAGCTGACAGAGGGCAAGCCCAGGCTCAGGAAGATGAAGCATCTCTTTCAGCTCAAAAATAGCACAGCGGAGATTTGAACCCACATTTCCCTGACTCTAAAGCCTCTACTCTTTCAATTATGTGTCTTCCCAGACCCTACCGAGGACTGGGAATTTGGAGTAAAGGCTCCCTTGTTCCTTAATCCTGGCGGACTAGGAGACAAGTGCCCCTCCTCACATGCTCCTTCGCCGGATTCACTCTGAGACTGCAACAGCAGTAAAGTTTGCTCAACTCCACTTCGGACGCAGCCAGTGGATGGCGGAAGCCCCCGGCGCACACCTCTCCAGGGCCAGACCGGGGAGCGCAGGCCCCAGCGCAGAGGCTGGCGACCTCAGACCCGCGCGGGCTCGCCAGGCGCCCGGGGAGAGCTTCTATTTGGAGGGAAGGAGAGGGTTACCTTGAAGACTTGGACTCTCTTCTCCAAGAACTTCAGTCCCATACACCTAGCAAGGCAGCTGGGGGGGTCAGGGGCCGGGAGGCCCAGGTCTCCTGCGCAGCTGGGGAGACGCTCTGCGCGGCGGGCGCTGCGCACCCTTCTCCTGTCCGCGTCCTGTCCGCAGGTCCCCTCGGGCGATGGCCGCGGAGGCAGTGGCTGGGTTGCGGAGACTCCGCTGGCCGCGGGAAGGGACACTGAAAGGTGCCCGGAGCCCCTGGCACCCGCGTGAGATGCTGGCCCGTGGAGGTGCGGAAAGAGAGACCTGGAGCAACGCCGTGCGCGTCCTCAGCTCTGCGAGCCCCTTCTGGAGCGGCGTGGAGGTAGGTGGGCGGGCGGGCGGGCGGGCATGGCGCGCGGTGACACATACATAGGGGCGGGCGGGGGAGGGGAGGGCCCCTAAGGGTGGGGGACGGGAGAGGGCGAGCGCGAGGGGAAACCCCACCCCCGGGGGGCCGAGGAACGGCGGACGGGGGGAGGGGACGGCAAAGGCGTCTGGAGCGCGTTGGACTCTGGCTCGCTACAGGCGCTCGGCTAGGGAAGCGCCCCGGCGCAGGGCGCGGGGTCGGCAGCTCCGGCCGGCTAGAGGAAGGCGGCGCGAGAAGGGCTGGAGGGCCGGCGTCTGCATTGCGGTCGGCAGCTCCGCAGGCGGAGGGCCCCGAAGCGCTGCATCCTCGGACCAGCCCCGGGTGGCCCGGCCTGCGGGAGGACGCGGGCTCGGGCGCTCGGCGGGGTCTGCCGTTGAGGCCCGGGGCGATGCGATCCAGGGAGGGCGCGACCCCTTACTGTTCAACCACGATTTGGCAGTTTCCTTATTGAGGAGTGGCTGAAAGTTTCTTTGGGGTGGGGTACACCGGGATGACAGAGGAGGGCGGAGAGAGGCGATAAGGCAAGCGGGAAGGTACCGGGAGCTGGGAGTCTCAGAGCAAAAAGGGCAAGAGTCTTCAAAATCCCTAGGAGAGAACAAGGACATCTCAAGTGAAGCTGGAATTCTCCGCTACCTCTGTAGCTCCAGTACTTCTATAACACTCCTAATGATGTTTTTTTTTTTTTTGGAAAAGGAGTGCCAAATACTAACAGCTTTTCTTATGAGCCAGTTGTGTAACATACATTAATATTTTATTTAATTTTTTCAAAGAGCTCAACTCTCTCTTCCCCACCCTGACTCCCATACCTGGCAAAGATGTGAAAGTGAGTCTCAGAAAGTGGTGGAGTTACCTACTAAGGGTGGGGTATGAATTCAATCCCAAGGTCATGCTCCCTCTGCAACACGAGCTGCTGGGTAAGCCACAGCACTGCTGGAGGACCTGAGCGGGATGGCGACCTTTGGAGTTCTTATGGAAGAAGCTGGCGGTGGACGCAGTGGCCTCAGTCAGTATGCTGAAGGCTTCCTGACCCTCTCACTGTGTGAGGACTGAAGAAGAAGTGGAATTTTTGAGGGCTGCTCTGTACAGGGATGATAGACCAAGCTATAATCAATTATTTGCTTAAAAGGAACTGTGCCTCAGTTTCCCGAGGATGACTGCTGGAATTGTGTGGTTATTATGCTGGCTGTCTTCTGCTTGAGGGCCCAGCCTGGCCCAGCACATTCTCTGCAAGTTCTCTCCCCATCTTCTCTGTCCAGGGCAGTGAGGCCCCAGGGAAGGGGGAGGGGCACTCATCCCACCCATGGGCCTCTGGGAGTTGAGGCTAAAATGTTGCACTGGTTGTGGATTCTTGACTTCACACCTGTATCTGCTGGCTTCTCTGAGTCAGGTCTCTAAGTTTCAGAGCACTTAGGGCATGCTGAAATAATGATGACCAAACCCATCATGGGGATAATAATGGCTTCCCTCTCAAAAAAATGAAATAAACTCTCATTAAGTACTGACTTCAATGTTTAGACCAGGGGAAATGACCCTTCTAGAAAAAAAATTCTCTAAAATTCAAACAGAAATAGTCATGGATTCTCCTGCCAGTATTTGCCTGATGCTGTAGGTCAGAACAAATTTCCCATATCTCTCAAATGGGGTCATGTTGGGCATACGTGTACCAGGGAGGTGGGGTTAGTGTAGGACAGTTTAAGTCAAGGACGAATATTAATTAGGTACTTCATCTGTACATGTATAATGAAGGAAACACATATTCATTGATCTGTTTTATAAAGAGGCTAAGAAATATATATTGGACACCTACTACGTGTCAGATGCTGCTTGGCACTGTGGCCTCTCGGGTGGGTATTAGTCTCATTTATGCACTAAGAAACCAAGACTTAGAAGCCACCATGATCATGAATGGGATCTGAGCTCAAGTTGGCATGACTCTGCACTGCCTACCCATGATGGAGATAGAAAACCCAGGTTGATGATGATAAAGTGTTTGGACACGTTAAAGACCATATCAAAGAATCTAAGATCATGAGTATCAAAAAGCCTTTGGTGATATTTAAGCAGAAGGTAGCTGTTGTTCCTATTTAACTCAGGAACCCTGTTCTTGTGTTGTATTTCTGGAGTCCTCTGCTAGAATACTTTATAGTTGTTTAACGCCTTTTCCAGGCTGATCCAATCTGCTGTCACTGGCAAGTTCTAACCTCTTTCTGTTGAAAGTGTGGTCTACTTATCAGCAGTGTCAGCTGGGAGCTTATTTGAAATGCAGAATCTCAGTGCCTCCCTTGCCCCCAGAACAACTGAATCAGAATGTATATTTTAACAAGATCCTCCTAAGTATTTTACATACTTAGTGAAGTCTGAGAAGCCCTGCACATTCAGCAGCTTCTATTCATTCAATCACAAGATTGAACAGTAAGAGCATCTCAGAGCTGGGAAGGGCTCTTAGAGAACTTTGAGGTCATCCCTTCTTGTATATGGCAGTCCTTTCCATGAATTTGCCCTCAAGAGGTACATTAGATTCTAATCGGAGGTGCCCATGGGTTTTACTTCCTTCTGAGATCATGTCCCGATTTCTCATGGATCTATTATTTAGGTAGCCCTCAGCTTTTGCAGAAGCTTATGCCAAACACTATGGATTTTCATAGGCTGACATATATGCTAGGGAGCAGGAATTAATCTTTCAGTTTTGTAAAGAGGCTAAGAAATATATATTGGGCACCTATTACATGATAGATGCTGCTTTGTACAACAGCATTTCCTCGGGTCCATGTCCACTGCTTATCCTGTACCCAGACATCCTGCCATGTGACAGATTTTTTTTTTGTATTTGAAATCAGTTATTTCAAGTCTCTTCCTGGTTTTCCATTTGGATCGGATATGTCACTCCTTTCTGTCCTTTTTCATATGTCTCAACCAACAGACTTCTCCCCTCTCCTGTCAATCTTTTTAAAGCAGGTCTGGGCTTCCTGTGTCCCATGCAAAGAGTGATTCAGAACTGAACACGGTCCTCCTCTTGGTATGCTCAGCCCAGAGGAGAGCTCGCCTCCCTTGTCTGGGTGCTGTGCTTCTGGTAATGCATCCTACATTTATGCGCTTTTCTGACAGCCTCATCGTTACTCATTCTGAGCCTGCAGCCAACTCAAACATCACTTCCACATGCACTGCTGTGCACCCAATGCCTCCCCCGGCTTGTCCTTGTACAATGGGATTTTCTAATCTAAGTGTGGAGCTTTATCTTTGCTTCTATTAAAAATTACCCTAATAAATTCAGTCTATCACTTCCAATCATCTTGGATCTTGATTCCATCATTTTTTTTTTATTAAATGATAGCTGTGTACATTAATGTAAACATGGGGCACAGTGTAGTGTTTTCATATACAATTTGAAATACTTTCACCAAGCCGGCCAACATAGATTTCATGTCATTTGCTTAGTCATTGTGTCAAAATATTCCTTGCCTTATCAGCCACAGACTTTCTATAAAGCCACCCAGTGTGCCACTTCTGTGTCTTCATTCAGGCTGTTGATGAAAGTGTTCCCAGGACTGAGCCTAGGGCTATAAGTTTCAGAGGAGAGCACTAGAGACAGCCCTCCTATCATGACATGGTTCCATCTTGCAGTTATTGTGGCTGTGTAACAAGCCACCCCAAAATTTAGTGGCTTGAAACAATAGTCACAGCTGAAAGTTTGAGGACCCATGTCTAAGGTGACTCATTTACATGATTGACAAGTTGGTGCCGGCTACTGGCCAGTGGTCTCAGCTCTGGTCGAGTGTCTATGACAGCCAGCTTCCACCATGGCCAGTAATACAGAGGCCAACTAGAAGCTGCCTTGCTTTGGTGTCCTAGCTTTTGAAGTCACACACTGTCCCTTCTGTTGTGTTATACTGGTCAGGGTCAGCCATGAATTTGTGTGGAAGGGGAAATACAGAAGTAGGGCTGGTCCCCAACATGTGAATACCAGGGGGTGGGGGTTGCTAGGGGTGCATCTTGGAGGCTGTTTTCAACACACCTTTAAACTGATTTTTAGAGACTAGACTCCCAGTTCATCTAACTGTATCACCGTGGGGTGCTTGTCTCTTTACATGGGGATACCAGGTAAGCACCTTAGTAAATACTGTTGTAAGATGTTTGCAGAATTCCTCTGAAGCATTCATCAGTACCCCTGCATGAGTGTGTGGTCCACTTCTGCTCTCTGGAGCAACCCAGTCTGTCCTAATTTGTATACAACAGCCTCAAGTCAGTCCAAGAGGATTCTTATGTCACCCCTCCATGTCTCTCCTCATGGGTCCCTCAACTGTTTCCCAGAGATTTTGCTTCTGGATTCCTTGCTTTCTGGAATATCTTGTTTGTGATTGCCTCTTTAACTTGAAATGCCCCACATTGGATGCACAAGCACAGCTGTGGACTGAGCAGGGAGGACAACTCTTCCTTTACCATTTGGAAATTATACTCCTATTGTGGTGGCCAAAGACTGTTGAGTCTCAGAGCTACATCACACCTTTGGTTGCTACTGAAACTTGCAGACAATCAAAAGCATCAGATAGTTTTCAAGCAATGGAAGGGATTCTTGTTTATCTTTTTTTTTTTAGAGACATAGTCTTGCTTTGTTGCCCTTGGTAGAGTACGATGGTATTACAGCTCACAGCAACCTCCAGCTCTGGGGTTTAGGTGATTCTCTTGCCTCAGCCTCCCGAATAGCTGGGACTACAGGCACCCGCCACAACGCCTGGCTATTTTTTGTTGCAGTTTGGCTGGGGCCAGGTTCGAACCCGCCATACTCGATATATGGAGCTGGCACTCTACTCACTGAGCTACAGGCACCACCAGATTCCTGTTTCTCTTAAGCGACAAAACAGAGTTGAGGAGTGAGGAGATTCCCTGCATGTTCAATAGTGTTGGACATGAATCCCTGTTCTGACATGGAGAGCTTGGATAAGTTTCCTAACCTCTGGATCTTGATTTGTACCTCTGAAAACTGGAGCTACTGTATGGAATTATGACATTTAAAATAAGATATGGAATATCAGGGCATAGCAAATGATCTGGCTCAAGGTGCAAGGATGGTTCATTTTTCTCTCTCTCCTGGCCTCTTGCAATTTGGTGTCCCTGAGTAAGTACATTCTCTTCTGTGTGCTGTTTTCTGTGTTTGTTAAAGAAGCTAAAAATACCCACTTCATAGGACTGTGGCAATGATAAATACTGCATGTAATATGTGTAGAGAACATTGTGATCCTTTTTGGAAGCAAATGTCTGTAGCAACAGGATATGGAAAAGCCTTCCTATAGCAGAACTGGGCCAGCGGATAGAGTCCACTGAGAACTAGTGGAACATATGAAAAGTGCCGTTTAGTGCTTTAACATCATACAAGTGATAAACTAAGAGAGAAATGTTCCAATAAAGAACATGGGGTAAGTTAATGAAACGCTGGCAAGCCTCTACAGGTCTGCCTGGACGAATGTCACTGAAGACAGAAATTGAAGGGCATGTTTAGGGAAACTCATTTCTCAAAGCTTCAGTTTGAATTTTTTTTCCTGGATTCTTAGCAGATCCTTGTTTTCGGTAAAGCCCTGCTATATATAAAAGAGGAGAAGTGATGGCAGGCGTTTGACTCTTTACTCACTGACGTCTTTACAATCGAGAATACTCAGTAAGTGACACTGAATGGGGTGTTACCATGTTGATTTATATCATCATCACTGACATCATCACAAATCATATTTTCCAAGCAGGTTGGAGGTAGGAGGAAAGGTAGGATTTACATTTTATCGTCCCCAAAGCATGTCCTTCCTCAGGCAGCTCCAGCCCCCAAGGGCCCTGGGGATGTTTTACCTTCTTTCCCCCCACCCTAGATCCTAAGGGGCTGCCTCTCCACACCCAGACCCAACCTGGCTCTTCTTCGTTCTTTCCCATAGCCAGACATCAGAGTCTTTTGGGATGACCACTTAGCCTTTGTTACATTGGCCTTGACATTTTTTTTTCTTTCAGTGATAAACATTGGAATATTCTGAAAAAAAATTGTTACACAGGCTTCCACAGAGCACACACTTAGAAAATGAGAAAAAATGGTATCCTGCAAGTACTTACTAGAAACGAGACAGAAGAGGTACAGGCAGCAACTCTATAACTTAAAAATAATCTTAAGTTTGGTTGGGCACAGTGATGCACACTTATAGCACTCAGGAGTTCGAGACCAACCTGAGCAAGAGCAAGACCCCATCTCTACTAAAAATAGAAAAAGCCGGGCATTCTGGCGAGCACCTGTGGTCCCAGCAACTCAGGAGGCTGAGGTAAGAGAATAGCTTGAGCCCAAGAATTTGGGGTTGCTGATGATGCCACGGCACTCTACCCAGGGCAACTAAGTAAGACTCTGTCTCAGAAAAAAAAAATCTGCTAAGACATGATCTTTCTCCACAAAACTTGGTATTCATTTGATATTACAGTGCCAGGGAATAGTTTCCCTGACATTTAGTTGTATTTGTTTTTTTAGTGTGTATTACTTTAAGGGGAGAAAACACACACACACATACAGTAGAACCTCTGTAAGTTGACCACCTGAGAGACTGTAACAAACTGGTCAACATACAGAGGTGGTCAAAATAAAGAACTTCCATTGAGTACATGTCGTGCATGTCTGGTCTATAAAAATTAGGTCAACTTGAGGAGATGGTCAATGCAGGGAGGTGGTCAACTATGGAGGTTCTCCTGTATATGGAAAAAGACAATATTTAGCTGGGTTATTGTTTATTCTTAGGACATTTACTTGTTAGCCTTAAGGACAGCCTTAAAATTGTCATTTAAAAACAGGCCATTACCCAAATGCTGAGGGTATTCTGTCTAGTCTCAAATTCTCAAGTTCAAAAAAACGAAATGTCAGTTCCTTCCTAGACTAGCGTGGTCTCATCATCACAATAATATTTATTTACTTATTTATTGTGGCAAACTATAGATAACATAAAATTTGTCATTTAAACTATTTTATGAGAGTGCAGTGCAGTACCATTAAGGACATTCACACTGTTGTGCAACTGTCACCACCATCTGTTTACAGAACTTTTTCATCTTCTCCAACTAAAACTCTGTACCTATTAAACAACAGAGCTTCACTCTCCCCTGCCTCCAGCCCCTGGAAACCACCATTCTACTTTCTGTCTCTATAAACCTAACTACTCTGGGTTCTTTTTATAAGTGGACTCATACAACATCTGTCTTTTGGTAGTTGGCTTATTCACTTAGCAGAATGTCCTGGAGATTCATCCATGTTGGTGGCAGGATTTTCTTCCTTTAGGGTGACATTTATTGAGCATATACTATATGCCTGTGCATATAGTACACTATATGCATAGTATACAGCATATAGTATATACTCAATAAGTTGAGCACTGTGCTATGTGTTTCGATAAACCTCATGATGACCCTATGAGGTAAGGACCCTCATCAGCTCCCTTTCATTGATGAAGAAACTGAGGACAGGAGAGTTTAGTAAGCTGCCTGAGTTAACCTTGTTGCTCAACAGTAGACCAAGAATCTAACTTGGGCTATGTGGCTCCAGAGGCACTTTACAGTTTTTGGCTGGGGTTGGGTTTGAACCTGCCACATCTGGTATATGGGGCTGGTGCCCTACTCCTTTGAGCCACAGGTGCCACCCTCCAGAGGCACTTTAAAATTTTCAAAATAACAACCATTATTGAGTACTTACTATGTGCCAGGTACTAACTATGTACTGTACCAACGTTCCCCCCCCTTTATTAACATATAATGTACACAAAGCACATCTTAAATATACAACTTGATGAACTTTTTATATATATAGAAATATCAATACAACCTAGTTTAAGGGATAGAATACCTCCTTAGAAGTCTCTCTCATGCCCCTACCATGGGAGACACTATTAAACCTGACTGATGGATCAGTTTTGTCTATTTATGAACTTGCTATAACTGTTACCTCCCCGTGCTTATGCCCTTATCTTCTCTCCTTCACTCAGATTGGAAGCAAACTGGAAAGTTCCAAATGAGCAGCTGCTACCTAGCTCCCACCAAATGTTACCATTCAGTTACTCAGGCTCTTTGTTTAAATCATGCTATTTCAGCAGTAGTAATAGTTACTATTGTTGTTTTCCTTGAGAAACCAAATACCTGGATTTTTATGCAAAAATCGGATGATGACTAGTTAAAAATTCAAAATGTAGCCAGGTACTGTGGCGCACACGTCTAAGCCCAGCACTTACTTTGGGAGGGTCAGGTGGGAGGATTGCTTGAGGCCAGGAGTTCTAGACCAATCTGGGCAACATAGTGACCCTATCTCCACAAAAAATAAAAAATAATCCAGGCAAGGTGGCATGTACCTGTAGTCCCAGCTACTTGAGAGGATGAGGCAGTGAGCTGTGGTTGTGCCACTGCACTCCAGCCTGGATGACAGAGTGAGATCTCCATCTAAAGAAAAACTTTTTAAAAATATGGTATATATCAACACATTGCAGGGCATATAAATTGCGCCTGAAGGTGGTGGGATAATATGATGATGGTAGTAAGAATGGACAGGAAGCAAGAGTGGTCTTAGCCTTCTGAACCTGAATGATTGGGAGATGCAGAGCTGTGTCAAAACTAGGGAAGATGGGAACAGGGAAGTGGCTGACGTGGGGTACAAAAACAGTGAGTTTTATTGTTGACAAATTGGATTTACAGAGGTGGAGGAACATCCATGGCCAGGGGAGCCAACAGGCAGAGAGAAATGTGGGTCCAGGGTTCAGGGAAATGAACAGTATAAGAGAGAGAATTAAACTCTATCAAACAACTGCTAAAATATATTTTAATTGCATACTGTAATTAAAGGACAAAATAGGGGGAGAAAAAGAAGCTGTTAGACAAAAATGTAAGGATGATAAGAGAAACAGAGAGTGCCCCAAATACACAGGGGCGGGGAGGCACGCTGGAGACCCTCACACACCAAAGGAAAGGTAATGCATATGAGGAGGTTCTGGAGAAAAAGAAATGCCAGACATTGGCTCACACCTGTAATCCTAGCACTCTGGGAGGCCAAGGCAGGAGGATCACTTGAATTCAGGAGTTTGAGACCAGCTGAGCAAGAGTGAAACCCCATCTCTACTAAAAATAGAAAAATTAACTGGATGATGTGGTGGGTGCCTGTAGTCCCAGCTACGAAGGAGGCTGAGGCAGGCGGATCACTTGAGCTTAGGAGTTTGAAGTTACTGTAAACTATGCTGAGGGCATGGCACTCTAGCCTGGGCAACAGAGTGAGGAGACTCTGTTTCAAAGAAAAGAAAGAAAGAGGCTTGGTACCTGTGGCTCAATCGGCTAAGGCACCAGCCACATACACCTAAGGTGGCGGGTTCAAATCCCCAACCCCGGGCCCACCAAACAACAATGATGGCTGCAACCAAAAAATGGCCAGGCATTGTGGCAGACACCTGTGGTCCCAGCTACTTGGGAGGCAGAGGCAGGAGACTCGCTTGAGCCCAGGAGTTGGAGGTTGCTATGAGCTGTGATGCCATGGCACTCTACCCAGGGGGATAGCTTGAGGCTTCATCTCAAAAAAAAAAGAAGGAAAGGCCAGTGCAGGGGCCATAGCAGGAATAAATGCAAATACACATTGCAACCACCCTGACAGTTCCGATGATGGTCATCATTAGTAGTGGAATAATAGTTGATTTAAAATTTTTTTCCCTATGCTTTCCTGTTGTTCAAAGCTTTTGGCTATTTTTTGTTTGTTTGTTTCAGATTATTATGGGAGAACATTATGTTTTGGTTACATAGTTTTCTTTTATAAGTTTGAAGTCAGAGTTATGGGTGTGTCCTTCCCCCAGAAAGGAGACAGGGTCCTGGTGCAATGTATCTGTTAGGTGGGAATTCAGCCGCCTTGTCTCCCTCTCCCCTACTTAAATTTCCTTGAATTTTCCTTCCACATAAATGTATAGGTGTTGATCAATCTAGTATTGAGTACACACGGTGTTTGTATTTCTATTCTTGTGGTATTTGACTTAGGAGAATGGTCTCTGATTCCATCCAGGATGTTGCAAAAGGTACTAGATCTCCATCTTTTTCATGGCTGAATAATATTTCATGGTATAAATAGACCACAATGTATTACTCCATTAAGGTACTGAAGGACACTGGGGTTGCTGCCACGTCTTTATGATGGTGACTTGTGCTGCTTGGCTTTTGTTGTTTGTTTTTATTTTCTGAAGAAGCTATGTGACCTTTTTTTTTTTTTTTCGAATGAGCACATGTTTCTGTAATTAGAAAAGAGTAAAAACTCTACAAGCTTATTGAAAGACAAAGTAGTTTTAAGAAAAATGTGTGTGGGCCAGGCTCGGTGGCTCATACCTGTAATCCCAGAACTTGGGGAGGCAGATCACCCGAGCTCACAAGTTCGAAAGTTCGAGACCAGCCTGAGCTAGTCTCAGGCACCTATAGTCCCAGCTACTTTGGAGGCTGAGGCAAGAGAATCGCTTGAGCCCAAGAGGTACAGGTTGCTGTAAACTATCACGCCAGGTCACTCTACTGGGGGCAACAAAGTGAGACGCTGTCTCCAAAAAAAAAGAAAAAAAAAGAAAAGAAAAGAAAAGGAAAGAAAGAAAGAAAAAGGAAAAATGTGTATAAGTAGTTTTAAAAACTTATCTCCGAGCGGGGCAGGGGAGAGCAAAAAAAAGTAAAAGCTTATCTCATCTATAAGTTTTTGTATTCATGTTTTAGCTAAGAACCTATGAGCTGGTAGCAAGAATAAAGGGAGCAGAGAGATTTCTGTCTTGGCAATGATATTCAAAGAAGCGTTTCAGCTGTAACTTTTGGTCATCAGTGTCGTTTTTATAGGGGGACGTAGAGTCATCTTACTTCTAGCTCCTTGTCCAGGCCTTGCTTCCATGGATGTCAGAACACCTCCTAAAAGGGCTGTGCCTGCCTGCTTGTCCATGCGGCCCAGGAAACAGAGTGGCATTTTAGGAGGTCTAGAAGAGGGGATTAAAGGGACCAGGTAGAAATATTTATACTGTCTTATCAGAGCTCATGTTTGCAGTTCATGTTTGTAACACAGAATGTTACAAAAGGCATCTTCCATCTCTTTTTGGGTACAGGCATAAATTAAAGCTCAGAGACAGCGCCCCAGTGGTGCATCCTGTCCCGGCAAGGCAAATGTACGAAGGAGTTATGCTCCACTTTGTAGAGACAAGGGCCCAGTTGTGGAGGGTAAAGTAACTCCATCTAGGATGTTGACTTCTGATTAACTCCAGTTCTGAGAATGCCTCTAAGATTTCTGTTATGCTTTACCTACTGTTCCTTGTGTAAGAGCATGTATGTGTATTTATGATAAATCCGGCCATTAGGGCAAAACAACCTTGATTTTTTTTTATTGATGTTTTGTTCTTTAGAGACAAGGGCTCAGCCTGTTGCCCAGACTAGAGTGTAGCTCACTGTAACCCTGAACTCCTGAGCTTGAGCGATCCTTCTGCTTTGGCCCACCGAAGTGCTGGGGTTATAAGCATGAGCTATGGGGCCCTGCTCACTCTAGATGTTATCACACAAATTATAGTTTATAAGCTTGACTTTAATTGTCCTACACATGTCTTACCGAGCTGGTATACCCGCCGGTATACCCTTTTCCTTTATATAAGCCCTGGGTCTGGGGGTGGGAGAGTAATAGCACAGAGGTCTACCTGTCTTGTGGCCACCCCAAATCACACTTCTATCTATAAGTTCCCCAATAAATCGCCTTAGGCTGATAAACTAGATTTGTCTGCCTCATTCTTTGGTTTCTCCGCTCCTTCTGCTTTGGGGGTGTCATTTGCTAATATAGACCTTTGTTCTCATTTCTATTCAATCTATTTGCAACAAGGCATCCATTTCATCAGTTCAGATAAAACTGCTTTCAAAATAAAAAGTTTCCATTAGTTTAGTTGATTAACAATATATAAGAGCTCAGCACAGGAAAGTGAAACCTAAAAAATGAAAGCCATGATCCTTGTCTAAAGGATATACTCTATTTGGCTTCAATCAAAATGATTCCCTTCAAGAGAAAAATATTTGTTTTGCAATGAACTATTTTAAAGTTATATTATATTTTGTAACCATTTAAAATCACAGCTCTTTTGGATAGTAGATGGGAGAGCTTACCAGGCTATAAAAAGTTGCAAACTATTTTCAGAATATATTCATTTGTTGTTTCCAATAAATGGAAGAAGAAAACTAAAAGAAACTACCTGCTTATGTGATATATAAAATTGTACCCTTTTGAAACATTGATGATGGTGGCCTGAACCGTAGAACGTTAGACTTGAAAGGAAGCTTAAATACCAATTCTACTTTCTTACTGTATGTATCAAAAACCTGAGAAATTTAAAACCCATTAGGACATTTAAATCTAAAACAGATATCATATATATTGGGTATCCCATTTAGAATATCTACAAATACCACATAATTCTTGTTCTGTCCTTCTGTCCTTCCCACTATGGGAGTGAGTGGAAGTACTTACCCTTCTATGCATTTTCTGTTTGTTTGAATAGGTATGGCACCAAAGCAATGGTCTGCCGTATACTCTAGAATATTTAGACTAAGGGAATTAAACTTAGAATAAAAACAATCAACCCACAGTTCTAGGGAACATGCCATTATTCTCTGGTGGCAGCTTTGAGAACTTGGAGCAGGGAGGCAGTGATAATATTCCCATGGCATGTTCCAAAGTTCATTATCACTTTGAAGAGCAGAACTTACAGTAAAGACATTTCCTAGATTTTTCTTTCCAACCCCCACATCCCATTAATTTTTGTTTTACTTTCTCCATCAATTAAAAACAAGTTCATTTGTAAAATAGAAAATGCAGAAAGAAAAAAAAAATCCCATCATTTGGGTGGTTTCCTTGTAGTCTCCTAGGTTGTGTGTCTAACAGCTTTTTGAGATATTACTGATGTTCAAAAACTATACATACTTGTAAAGATTCTTTCTTTGACTAAACTCTAGCCAAGCTCCTCTGAGCCCTCTTCTTGGCCTCTGAAGACTTGAATAAACAGTAACATAGTTTCTAGCAGCTCAAGTCCCCATCCTGAGCCTGCTTTAAGGTGCCTGCATGTGAGAACTCCAGGCTGCCAAAGACTGTACTCTTTTTTTCCAGCCAATATCTAAATTAGAGCCCCTGCCTCCCAACTTCTGTGGAAAGGTAGGAGCCTAACGTCTGTTAGTGTCAGTTAGCAAACCCCAATAGGTTTCACAGGAACCAACCCTTCATCCTGGTTTCCATAATTTTTCACTTCCCTGACTCCACTGAGCTACCAATCTGCCCACACTATTCTCTCATTCTTGTTTTAAAATACCTAATCACCTCTGTTTAAACTGAATTTGAATTTAGTTGACGATAGACTTTTTCTTATTGTGATAGTGTATTATTGATTAAAATCTGCCCTTACATTTTAGTGTCTGGCTTTGTTAATCTTTGACAATATTTTTTTCCTTTCTTTTTAGAGAAAGGGTCTCACTCTGTTGACCAGGCTGGTCTCGAACTTCTGGCCTCAAGGGATCCTCTTGCCTTAACCTCCCAAAGAGCTGGCTTGAGCCACCATGCCCGACATTGAGGTATCTAACCTGCAGCCAATTGGCTACATGCTTATTATTTAAGGCCTGTTTTGCTTATCTATGGTGTCAAAAATTATGCATGGACCTTTTTTTGCTCATCAGCTTTCATTCGCATTTATGTATTTAATGTGTGGCCCAAGACAACCCTTCTTCCAATGTATGGCAGAAAAAAAAGGTTGGACACTTTAAGTACGATTAAATACGTTTCGACATCTGTACATACCCGACATGTACATTACCATAGTAAAGATACCCATTACTCCCACTCCTCCTTATCCTATCCACCCCAAATCACTCACCATAGTCTGTATTTTCTAGAATGTTAGGTAAATGGGTTATGTTTACTTTTTTGTCTGGATTTTTTCATTCAACATAATTATTTTGAAGTTCTATATTGTTGAGCTAATCAATAGTTCATCCCTTTTCATTGCCAAGGTCGGATTTCATTTTATGACTATTCCATAGTTTTCTTATTCATTCATCTGTTGAAGGACATTTGGTTTGTTTCTAGCTTTGGGCTATTATAAATAAAGTGGCTCAAGTGACTAAGGTGCCAGCCACATACACCTAAGGTGGTGGGTTTGAATCCAGCCCAGGGCTGCCAAGCAACAATGATGGCTGCAACCAAAAAAAAAAAAAAATAGCCAGGCATTGTGGTGGGTGCCTATGGTCCCAGCTACTTGGGAGGCTGAGGCAGGAGACTGGCTTGAGCCCAGGATTTGGAGGTTGCTGTGAGCTGTGATGCCATAGCACTCTACCCAGGGAGACAGCTTGAGGTTCTGTCTCAAAATAAATAAATAAACAAACAAATAAATAAATAAAGTTGCTATGAACAGTCATGGATAAGTCTTTGTATGGACATATGCTTCCTTTTCTCTTTGGTAAATACCTCAGAGTGGAATGGGTGGATCATATAATATGTGTACTAACATATTATTTATTTTTGAGACAGAATCTCACTCTGTTGCCCAGGCTAAAGTGTGTCAGCCTAGCTCACAGCAATCTCACATCCTGGGCTCAAGTGATCCTCTTGCCTCAATCTCCTGAGTAGCTGGGACTACAGGCACCCACCACAATGCCTGGCTTATTTTTCTATTGTTTTGTAGACATGGGGTCTCACTCTTGCTCAGGCTGGTCTCAAACTCCTCCCAGGGTGCTGGGATTATGGGCGTGAGCTACCACACCTGGCCTAATACATGATTTTGTATAGCGGTCTTTCATAGAGATATTCCATATTTTTAAGGCAATACTCTAATTGTTGAACACTGGGAACTTTTAGATTTTTCACTGTTGTTGCGAGTGATCTAGTTGGTTTGGATTAGGAATGTGGTGTAGATATTCAACTTGGAAAAAAAAAAACTAAGAAAATGATGAGAAAGTGATTATAAAAGGAACCTGAAAACAAACTATAAGTCTAGATAATTTTGAGCTTTTCAGTGACTGCAAAGTGAGAATTTCGTGTCCTCTGCTGAGAAGCAAAAGTGGCATGAATTTTTAAATGAACCAAAATTGGATTTGAATGTGGAGTTTATTTTGTAACCAAAGAAAGGTCTGCTGTTGTGTTGTCAGGTTTATGGGACCATGATTTCATCATAATAGTTCTTTATGAGGCAACTGCAACAAACTTGGGTGTGGCCTTTTGTCTCTGGGAGCTATAATTAGCCATCTGGTGTACTTTATAACAGTTTGTTAAGTAAAAAAATCTTAAAATGTAGCATTTTACTTCTCTTTCTAGTTTCTCATTTCTCTCTATGTGTGTGTGTGGTGACACACACATATATGATAATTGTAGAAGTGAAACAAAATGTTTACAGAATGGTAAAGAAATGCTTGAGGGAAAAACTAACCGCCGCCCCCCCAAATAAACAAACCTTCACCACCAACAACAAAAAATCCCAAACCAACAAACTTATTTTATGCATAGATGCCAAAGCTATATTTTTCTGTGCTATGTTTAGGGTCTTGTTAAAACTTGTTTTTACCAACAGATTTTTAAACAGCAGGGACATGCTTATTATTTACTGTTTTGGTATCTTTCCCTCATTTACATAAATACCCCAGAAACCAGCAGTTTAAAACTAATAAAAGCCAAGGCCTTCCATCAAGTGCAATAAAGTTTCACAACCATGAGTTAGACTGTTAAGAGTGAAAAATAAACCTATATATGTGGTTATGAAGGGTTTTTTTTGGAAAGTGTATAATCACATTTCAAAGTTAGAACTTCCATTTGAAGTAGCAATGTAATAATAATACTTAAACATTTATGTAGAACACTTCATCTTTGGAACACTCTCCCAACACTGGCTAATTAATCTCCACTGCTTCCCTAAGGAGTAGGTAGGATTATACTATCTGGCATTTTTCTAGTTAGAAAATTGAGGAAGGTGTGACCAGGCCAGAGAGAGGGAGGGCTAGGGAGATGAATTCCTGGCTTAGTATTCTGAGACTCTTGGGGATGTAACTCCTGATAGAATGCATCAAGTGTCTGTTACACATTGATGAAATCATTAATAAAACAATGGTGTAAATAGCAGCTCGGTCTGTCTTGGACTCTTAGATACAGTCCTGACTCTCCTAGGGCTCACCTTTGGGAAGGAATGGGACACACAGGAGGCGCACACAGCGTATTTCTTTTTTTTTTGTTTGTTTGTTTTTGTTTTTATCTGCCATTTATTGACAGTGGTTTCTTTTTTTTTTTTTTTTTTTTGAGACAGAGCCTCAAGCTATTCCCCTGGGTAGAGTGCTTTGCCATCACAGCTCACAGTAACCTCCAACTCCTAGGCTCAAGCGAGTCTCCTGCCTCTGCCTCCCAAGTAGCTGGGACCACAGGCGCCTGCTACAACGCCTGGCTATTTTTTGGTTGCAGCCATCATTGTTGTTTGGTGGGCCTGGGCTGGATTTGAACCCGCCACCTTAGGTGTATGTGGCTGGCGCCTTAGCCACTTGAGCCACAGGCACCGAACCCACACAGCGTATTTCATCTACACTTGGAATGGACTGGTCCAAACATCCTTCAGCGAGAAAAGCAAAGTCAAATGCTTCCTCCCTCCCCAACCTCTATCCTTCCCATTATCTCAGCACCTTCATGGTTTTCCAGATAAGATTTACCATGATAGTACATTTAAAGAGTTGAACAAATGTGTTATGCACATTAAACCCAGAGGAACAGTAAAATAAAACTAATGAACATTTACATTTTTGGAAATATAATTAATGTATGCTTGAGAAATCCTGAAAGATAAACATTTAAATGTTAAAATACTTATTACCTGCCCCACAGGGACAGTGTTGGGAATTAATGAGATAACAAATGTAAAGTGCTTTGAGCTCTTTAGCAGAAAGGTGCCAGATGAATATGATTATTAATTGTTAAAACTATCAGATAGTTATTAATATGTTACTCATGATAAAAATACATATTGTTATACTTGAAAAATAGGATGCTTGCAATTCTTAGAATGACACAGCTAAAATATATGCTCCACAAACTCTTCCTTGGCTATTCCACACCTTTCTTCTTATTTTTTTAAGACTTTTTTTTTGAGACAGAGCCTCAAGCTATCCCCCTGGGTAGAGTGCGGTGGCATCACAGCTCACAGCAACCTCTGACTCCTTGGCTCAAGCAAGTCTCCTGCCTCAGCCTCTCAAGTAGCTGGGACCACAGGCGCCTGCCACAATGCCCAGCTTTTTTTTTTTTTTTTTTTGATTGCAGCCGTCATTGTTGTTTTGGCAGCCTGGGCTGGATTCAAACCCGCCATCTTAAGTGTATGTGGCTGGCGCCTTAGCCACTTGAGCCTTTTATTTATTTGCTTTTTGTTGTTATTGTTCTCATAGTTTGGCAGGGGCTGGATTCGAACCCACCACCCTCGGTATATGGGGCCGGCACCCTACTCACTGAGCCACAGGCGCTGCCTAATCCACATCTTATGCGAAGGCTTTTCCAACACTGCCAGGATTTCTTGACCTCTTGTCTGTCTCTTAAACAAAACTTTGGACTCAACTTCCCATCTTTCATGCTCTCCTCTGTGTTTCCATCATCAGTTCTCCACCAAAGTCTTACAGATCCATCACCAGGAGAGAATTCCACTGGCACCACTTTTTTCTTGTTTT
>CAUYQV010126491.1:0-27369 GCA_963574575.1 Galagoides demidoff | reverse complement strand
CGGCTTCCCCCGATGACCGGTTGCGGGCTCCCAACCACGTGTGCCGGGTGGAGGGCTCCATCCCACGTGTTCAGGGGTGAGGGCTCCATCCCACGAGTACAGGGTGAAGGCTCCATCCCACATGTACAGGGATGAGGGCTCCATCCCACGAGTACAGGGTTAAGGCTCCATCCCACATGTACAGGGGTGAAGGCTCCATCCCACATGTGCAGGGGTGAGGACTTTCTCATGGAAATTTGAGGAAAGGCACACACACGTGCAATCCGCAGGTGTCTTGCCAGCCAGGCATCTGTGGCTATGTGACAGAGTCTGGACGCAGCGCAGCTGGGCCATCTGCTCAGCCTCTCTCAGACCACAGTCAAGGTTCTGACTTGAGCTATCCTCATCTGAGTATTGAAGTCTTCTTCTAAGGCAAGAGGTGCCTGGCAGGATTCCCATCCTTGTCCCCAACTCACAGAGGCATATCTTAACCCCATTCCCGGGCACCGCCCACTCCACTGCATGGCTGTTTGCTCCTTTAAGGTCAAGAAGAGAATATCCTGCTGCCTGGAGTCTCCCCTTCCGGCCTTTCCTTAGGGACTCACCCACCAAGTCCAGGCCTGCCGGGGTGATCTACCTCCTGAATAACTGGAATCCAGCTGATTAGAGAGCTCAGTTATACTGCAGAGTGTTTCCCCCTTTGCCATATTATGCAGCCTAATCATGGGCATGATGGGTTGAGTTGTCCTTCCCCCAAAAGATTCAAGTCCTCATCCCAGCACCTGCTACCGTGACCTTGAGTCTAAACAGATGTGGTCAGTTAAGATGAGGTCATTTGTTGGACCTTACCCCAATATGGCTTAAATTCTTCCACCCAGGGGAAATGTGCAGTGAGGCACACACCAGCGAGGGCCACACCCTACGGAGGTCGAAGCAGAGCCACGGTGATGCTTCCGTAAGGCCAGGGGACCCCGAGGGGCCGGCAGCTGCCAACAGCTGGAGAGAGGTTGGAACAGCCTCCCTCAGAGCCTTCACAAGGTGCTAACACCTTGACCCCAGACTTCCAGCCCCCAGAACTCGGAGACAAAAGAATCTGTTGTTTCTTCCCTGGTCTCAGGAACTTTGCCACAGCAGCTCCAAGGGAAGAACCCAGCAGGAAAGGCGGTGCCACTGTCAGAGCCCGGCCTTCCCTTCGAGAAGGGAATGGGCCGTGCGCACACAGGGAGCAGCCCTGGGCACCTCCTTTTATCTCAGCACCAAGCGCCCACGTGGAGGCTGTCTCACATGGTCCAGAACCCCCACTGCACTGCCCAATAGCACAGGGAGTATTTCTGGGCCTCAGTTTTCCCATCCCTAAAATTAGAGGGTTGAGTGAAATGGCCCTTAAGTGATCCGTACAGTTCTAGATTTCTCTTTTTGCAGAATTACCTGAAGGGACGTGGTTGATGTTGTTCTGCTTTAGCCCACTCGTTCTCTGAGGTTTTGTGACTGTGCTGTAGGTAACTGGCTTGCCAAAATTTGGATTATTGGATAAATAAGACATTACCTCATTTGCTTTTATTGAATGGGTCTGTAATGAACCCTTTTAGTGGGAACCTGGGCAAGCTAGTTTGTCTTCTGAGCATCTCTGAGCCCAGCGTCCATGTGGATTGAACTTCACTTCTGACCAGTCCTGGTAGTAAAGGAAAAAGAAAACGTGTCTTCTGAGAGCAGACGTCATTTCAGGCCCCCAACTCTGCCGTCCCTCACTACTACAGTTAATGAACCGTCTGTGTCTTACACACATTCATATTTTCACTTTTGAAGAATCTTTTTTGTACCCCCCAAAGTTCTTACTGCATCTAAAATACCATTTTGAGTTTACTGAGAAAATATTCCTTTTTTTACTAATAGGTGAATTGAGATGGGAGTGCTCCATAGCAACTAAGCCATCTCCTCACACTTGGAAAAGGAAAGACAGAAATAGTTTTCCTACTTGAACACTCAGTTTTGCTGTAATCTTCCCAGATAGGCTTTAACGTCATTATAAATCTTAAAACACTTTGAAAAAACAGTGGGAAAATCTAGGAAAAAATATCAAGCCTTAACTTTCCTCTGTTCAAACACCTGATTAATAGAATTCACGTATCACCTTACAGAGGACGAAGGGAACCCTTGGATATCTGGTTAAAGAAAGACAGACTTGGAGAGCATCAGATAGGGCTTTCCGCAGCAGAGTTATGGGACAGCAACTACCCTTCTGATACAAACTCTTCTTCACCTTTTTTCAATTTGAAAGCACCAAGTGCAGAACCAGTGAAAGCCAAAGCTTTTTTAAAGCACAGCTCTGCTTGGTGGCGTTTTCCGTTCACATCAGACTGATAGGAGACCAGGTCTTCCCCAAATATAAAGACCTGACGAAGTTGTGTGAGGCAGGAGACCGTGACGTTGCCTCTCTTCTGCCAGAGGATTTCTTTCTGGCTCTTCTGAACTTGGAATTTCTCTTTAAAATGTCCCATTAATTCCTATTAGGGAGCTACTAGTAAAGAAAATTGCATGTTGGCTTTTATCAATCTATATGAATAAATGTTAACCGTGCTCAGTTAAAAGCGCCCCTTTTAGATCCACTCATGTGCAAACCTCGAGAGCAGCATCACATCAGCAAATCACTTGGAAGATTAATGCACTCGTGCCTGCACACAGCTTGGGAGATGTGGATTAGCATTATAGATTTTAATTTGAAATAATGTCAGTCTTTCGGGCCTGCGTTGTAGTGCACGAGCTGCCATCTGCTCATAATAATGAGGCTGACAAGCCACGTAATGTGATTTGCTGCCTCTGTGGCCAGCATAATGGCCGGGATATTGATCCTAATGGTGGTGTGGTCGCAGGCGTTTCATTCAATAGAACCAGGACGGCTGCAGAGCTCAGGCTTCTGAGGGTTTAGCCCCTATGACGGTTAAAAACAAAAGTGCATTTCCCCACACGCATGGCCGCGCCGTGCCCGCCCTCAGTGGCCCCAATGTCCATTCTTCCTCTGCATGTCTGTGCAATTCAGAATTCAACCAATGACATCACTGGGAGACGAGACCCTGCACAGGGACACTTGGGACAGCCCTCCCTGTCTTCCCGCTTCTCATTGTGATTTTGAGATGAGACTTAGTAACTCAAGGAGCCTCGTGTCCACACAAGTCTTCAAGATCGCTGTCCAGTATGGCGGTCACTGCCCACGTGTAGACAGTGTCACTTGAAGGAGTTAAAGTTAAATGAGATTTACAATTGAATTCCTCAGGACTGAAACAGAAGTGGGACAGAAAGATGAAGAGACCCAGGTGTCCAGGAACGGTGAAATGTGCAAACAAAACACGGTGAATACAGACAAGGAGGGTTCCTGCCCTTCAAAAGGAAGGACATTCTGCCACAGGCTCCAGCTGGACAGACCCTGAGCACATCACCCTGAGTGGAGTACTCCGGTCAGGAGCGAACAGACACCGTACAGTCTCCATCATACGTGCTCCCAGAGGTAGTGTTTAATGGGCACCGAAATTTCAGTTTTGCAAGATGAAAAAAGTTCTGCAGACTGGGTGCGGTGGCTCACGCAAGTCACTAGCACTCTGGAGGCCAAGGAGGAAGCTCAGGAGGTGGAGACTAGCTTGAACAAAAGTGAAGCCCTCTGTCTACTAAAAATAGAAAACTAGCCCAGTGTTGTAGCAGGCTCCTGTAGTTCCAGGTATTCTGGAGGCTGAGGTGAGAGAATTGCTTGATGCCAGGAGTTTGAGGTGGCTCTGAACTAGGCTAAGGCCACAGCACTCTCGCCTGGGCAACAGTGTGGGACTCTGTTTCCAAAAAAAGAAAAGAAGAAACTTCTGCAGGTAGGCGGGGGTGAAATAAGTATATAACAAAGCCAAAGTACTTAATGCCACAGGTCTGTGCACTTAAAAATACGTAAAATGGAAAATTTTATGTTACATGTATTTTACCACAGTTTGAAAAATGACTTCCTTACTTGCTCAGTAACCACATCAGACTAGTGGTCTCTGTACAGGATGACACAGTGTGGGCCGTTCTGTCCTGACAGAACGTTCTCCTGGACGTCATCACCTTGGGGGCCGCTGCAGGGCTGGGCTGCAAAGCCCTCCCAGCACAGGTGGCCCTGCTGCAGGTGGCACCCGACCGACCGTATCCCTGAGACAGAGATGCGAACTTAAGATCCAGTTTTACCACCTTTCTCTTAAATAGCTGTGTGTTTGCTGTGATGCATTTTTCGTTTTCAAAACCAGTTCTCCATTAGCCCAGATGGGATTATCACAGACAGCCATGAGGTCCCTGGTTGCTCTCATCTCTCCAGCTATGTGTGTTTGAAAGACTGAAAGGTGAGCCTTAGATACTGTTGTGTATGAAAACCAGAGGGGCCTATGCCATTTCAATGACAGAAACTACACTTTGAAAGCAAATTCACTGGCAGTGGGATGGCTGGTTACTCAGCCGGGGTAGGTGAATGTGTGGGAGAGAGAAGTCAGAGGGCGGCCTGGGCGCGGGTTCCTCTGGGCACCCCAGCTTCCTCACCACTCCCAGCAGCATATCAAAATGCTGTGACTCCTGAGCCTCTCCAGATGGGACACTTAGTAACGCTCGCACGATTTGCTCTACAATGAACTATGTTCAAACACAGAGCATGATAAAACTCGACAAGGTGGTGGCTCTAGTTACTAAACTATTACTAAATCTGATGGTGGGGAGCTTTGTGCCACATGCCTCGTGGTGCTGCTGACCTGTACGCAGCCTGCACTTTATATTTTTTTTAAATTTTATCTGCAAGAGCAGTGATAGCTACTTCACAGGTGGCTGTGAGGACCATGAAAGTGAATACACATAAATTAAATGGAATGCTGTCTCTGCCCCTTACTGTGCCAGGTTACCATGAAGACGGTCTTGAGTGTGTCAGCTATGACTGGCAGACTGGGTTGCTGTGTGCAGTATATTATAGATAATGCATATTCTGTAATTTTATTTTCTATTGAAACATAATGGGGTACCTGTGATAGCTTAATACATTAATATAATTTGTAAAACTCAAGTCAGTCTAACTAGGATATTTATCACAAATATTTGTCTTTTTTATGCTAAGACATTTGCATTATTCTCACCCTGCAGGCCAAAGGCAGCCAGCAGGAGCTGGTGAGCAGGAGGACAGGGGCACAGCTGGGCCATGGCCGCCCACGGGGTGCTGGGTGGGGTGGTGGAGAGCGTGAGCAAGACTGGGCAGTGCTGTATGCTGCTCTGGAGTGCAGCCCTCGGGACTCACCTGCTGCCCCCAGGTGGAGGCCGGATGGGGGAGCAGTGGCATAGCCCAACACAGTGCACAGGACCAGTAGGGGCAGCCAGACAACATGGCCACTGTCCTTTGACCCTCCCCTGGGACACTCATGCACCAGTCAGGGAGCGGGAGGGATGCCTGACTCACAGTGGCAAAGCTTCCCCCAAATCTCATGCCTCTGTTTGGAGATGCTCTTTTTTTTTATCCTATATTTTAACCTTTTGATCTCTCCCGTCCTAGGGACTTGCTTCCTGCTGCTTGGAGATAGGGCAGGGCAGTGAGAGGCCGGCAGACATGTTGCAGGGTTGGTGGGGCCGGGGGAGGGGGGGGGAGGGGACTGGGAAAATAAGATAGGATCCTGGTCAGGCGTGGTGGCTCACACCTGTAATCTCAGCACTGTGGGAGGCCGCGGTGGGTGGATTGCCTGAGCTCACAGGTTCCAGACCAGCCTGAGCCAGAGCAAAACCTCACCTCTAAAACATAGCCCAGCATTGTGGCGGGTGTCTGGAGTTACAGATACTTGGGAAGCTGAGGCAAGAGAATCACTTGAGCCCATGAGTTTGAGGTTACTGTGAGCTGTGACACCATAGCACTCTACTGAGGGTGACAAAGTGAGATTCTGTCTCAAAAATAAAAATAAAAAAAGATCCTGCCACATCTGACAAGCAGGGCATTGCCAGTTCTTCTTGTGATTATGCAATCAGATTGAAACTTCTGATTTTCTGTTTCCAAGAAAATGTTTCAAACATTAAAAGACCTTTGAATACCAGTGAAAATTTAAATTAAACCATTTCCTCAGAAGCCAGAGCTCCTTAGGTGCCATGGAGGGAATCTTCCAGAAGACCCTAAAGAAGTGGCCTTTTGGATGGAGGTGACATACCGCCCCAAGTCATGCCACCGATCTGTGCCTGTGTCATGTGTCATGCCCACCAACCCCTGTGGGTGATGTCACTACAAAAACCAGCCTCTAAGTTCGGAAAGGCCTCACTGCTGTTGAATTTCATGCTGGGCTAAACAAGACTGAGTCCTTACCACTTAAAACAGCTTGTGTGTGCATGTGAGCATGCATGTGTGTGCCTGTGTGTGCATGTATGTATACACACGTGTGTGTGTACAGACATAAGCCCTAGGTGCACGTATCCACAGGGGAACAGACGTGGAGCTTGCCATGGGTGGGCGAGAACACAGCCAGGGCCACCCGATGGCTCTGAGATGCATGAGCTCAGTGCCCGCCATCTGCCCCATGATGGGAGGGGCTGTTGTCACCACAACTCTGAGGCAGCCCTGGCCAGGAGGGGGGCACCAAAGGAGCTAAGAAAAAGGAGTTTGACACACAGTTCTTGCAAGTAGATTTTACTCCTTTTTAATCTCGTTCTAAATCCAGAGCTCAAAATGCTTGTAACATTCTGAGAAGTAGAATTATGAGTAAAGAGCATGCTGCCGTTATAATTCACAAGAAAAGCATTTGCATAATAAAGTTGAGCCAATTGTGTGCTTTTTGAAGGAAAAATAAAACTAGATTTGGTGGCATTTGGTATTCATCATTGGACAAACTCAAGGAAAAAATGCCTGGACAGAGTGAAGAAAGCCAGTTTGAGATTTAAAAGGCAGGAGGGTGGTTGGCAGCTCCAGCGTCTAATCCTGCTGCGTTCTGAGCGTCTTCTGGGCGTGCTGATCATCACATTCCTCATACTCTAAAGCTAATTACAGTCTAAATTGCAACCATTTTTGCACTTCGAAGACAATATTTTCTTATGTGAAAAGCCTTGTATTGTGGATAATCCAGGAACCAGCATTTCCTTAAATACTTGACAAATTCTCTAATTACCCAAGAAACCCCCATGTGCTGGGCATTGCCTAGGAGGAAGGGAGAATGAGGCAGACCAGCCCCCACATGGCTGGAGACGGCAGTGAGGGCGATGGACATGGAGGGAGCTTCAGAATGCCTGACCCAGGGAACGAGGGCTCTCGCTGACCAGCGTGTGCTGAGGGAGGGACCAGGGGTGACCCAGTGTGAGGGGGACACTCTGAGCCCAACAGCACCAGTCACTCTAGTCCAGGGGACCCTGTGTACCCAGATAAACAGGTTTGGGGACAGGCAATTTGGCATAAAGGACAGCAAGCATGTCCTTCTGTGTGGAAAGCCCACGGCATGGCAGCTCACACAAAGACCACCTGTGAGTGTGGGTTAAACATGACTGATTCCCTGACCTGTGGTCTGAAGCTGGACTGGCACGGGGTGGCTACCCACACTTACAAGAAACATGCTGGGTCACAAGTGCAGGTGTCCCCGGCATCCTTTCTGCTCTCCACTTAGTGGAAAGCTGGGGTGCGGTCACTCCTGCTCTGGGCTCCCTTTATCCACGTGGATTAGGAGCTGCTGCCTTAGACAGTGATGCTGTCTGGGAAAGATCTTTACTAGCTCAGCTCCAGGCACAAGGAGACCTCTGCTCTCAAGTCCTCGGACTTAATTGTTGTGGCCACATTTTTAAATGAAATATCTGTTCTCTTTGTTGTTGTTTGCTTGAAGAGACTATTGTATTTTGAAGAAAAAAAAACCCTTCAATAAAGGTTCAAGCGAAATGCCTTTCATTTTTGTAATGAGTCTGAAAAAAAAATTTTACTATCCAATAGCTCCAGCCAGTCCTTTTTTTTATAAGAGCCTTCTCATTACCTAAATTTTATTGCCAAAAAGTGAAAAAAAGAGGAAATTGTACATACTTAGAAAAAATATATACTTTTAATAATGTCAAGTCCTGTTTATGATTGAGATGTCAGAATTTGTAATCAAATTGTATAATCAGAGGGCCAGGCACAATGTCTACAGGCCCAGTAATGCCAATGCCTATTTTAAACCCTGAATGAATATTCTGGGAATTATTTTCACCCCCTTGAAAAACTTTTGAGACGTTAGCTCACCGCAGCATTCAGCCACCTGCCAAGCATTTTATTGGTCTCCCTAACCACCCCCAGTAATCCTCAAGGTTCCTTTTGAACAAAATTCCAGGCATTGAATGACAGAAAATAGTCTTAAGTTGCTTTAAGAGAATATTCAAGGTAAAGCTACAGAAAACAGTCAGACTGAGCCTTGGAGCAGACGGGAAGAAGAAAGGGAAGAAACTGCTAGCTCGGGGCTGTGGGGGGAGTGCAAGCGATTTAATTTAACGCCGCATGCTGGAGCTAGGTAGTGACCCACAAACATTTTTCTTGTGAAGCCACTTAAGGCTCTCGGGGTTGAGCCCACTGCACAGAGCCACGCAGCTAGTGACCAGGAGGATGTGGGCTCCAGCCCCAGCTGCCTGGTTCTATATCCTGCAGCCCAACTCTGTCCTCAGAACGTCCATTTGAGGAGCTCTGAGCAGCTCAGCTTTAACTTCTCCCTTGGTTCAAACATGTGGGCCATGGGTTTGCCCTGGCTGCTCCTCTTACTCTGGGCCAGAGACCCTGACATGAAGCCCTTCTCAATGACAATACATGTACATTGCTGATTGAGGCAAATAAAGATCCTAATTACTCCTGTCTTCTTGGATTTTGGTGTTATTTGTGAGGATGACACACTCATGGGTTTTGGATTGCCTGCTTTTCCTCCTCATCCAAGTGCCCGAACCCCACCCAAAACTGGCTCAGATGCAGCCTAACAAGAGTGCAGGTTTGTATGTGTGTGTGTGTGTGTGTGTGTGTGTGTGTGTGTGTACTTAAATTTGGACTTAACAAATCTTCGATTAAGTAGCCAGCCTCATTATAGTCTAAATGACACTGAGGAAGGCCTTGTTCATAAATCAAGCCATGACTTCTTGTTTGGTCTAACCTTCACTGTCTTTAATCTTCACACTTGTGGTGACCAGCTGCTCAGCCATTCCGCTCAGAATCCAACAGGTGGCTTGACTTTATTCAGAACGATTTGCATTTAGATTAGATGTCAGGCTAAGCTCTTTCACAGTAAAGGCTGACACACGATGTAGTCAACAATCTCAAGAAGTTCAGGAGACATCCCAAGCTAAGATGGATAGCCATTTACTTAGGGATTTTAAGGTGCATTTCTACTTAAATAACGATTGTATTGTGTTCATGTTTTATCAAAGCTATTTAATGTCTCATACCTCAAGTACAGATGAAGTTAGACAAAAACTAAATCTCAAAAAGAACAAAATTATCAGGGCTTTGCTTACTTATACGTCCTGGCTCTGTGCACCTTTCTTTTGTGTATGGCCTTCAACCTGCTTGCTTGGCAGGGTGTCTGGGACACAGTGGGCATCATGACAAGCTACTGAATGAGTGAGTGGACGCTGGGAGACACTTAGAGGCAGGTGTGCGCCCTACTTCACCCCAGTTTACAGATGGGACACAGAGAAGTGATTAAACTGAATAAGACCACATATCTAGTCAGGGGTATCCAACAGGGGTTTGGGTTCAGATCATCCGATTTTAATACTCCGGACTATTGGAGAATACCTGGAGAATATTTGTTTTGACAATGTCTATTCCTTTTATTATACCAACAGACTTATAAATCACAATTTAAAATATAATTACATTATTTCTCAGTCACGTGTTCTTTTAACTCATCCATCAGTGTTTTCAGAACCTGTTGTGATACAAGCTCAGGTAACGACACGCTGCTTCTTCCTGTGGCTCCTCCTGGTGTCTCCCAGGGACTGAAAGTCACCAGGCCGTGGGGCCTCAGTGAGTCAGACTCATCTCTAGCCATGAAGTGGCCCTAGCTTTACCTAAAGGGGTCCTGAACCCTGGTCTCAGAGGTGATTTTATGTGTGTGTGTGCTTTAGTTTCCAACACAGAACATTTATTGAGATATTATAGGCGTGAATGAAGATAATAGATCAGAAAGTGACTTACAGTAGTAGGAAGAAGAAGATGAAGAGGAGAAGGAGGGAGAGGAGGAGGAGGAGGAGGAGGAAGGGGAGAGGCAGGAGGAGGATGGTGCTTCTGCCTTTTACCCCAGGGGTGGAGTGGACCCAGTACCCCTGCCCTGGGATCTGCCCATTTAGGCCCCCAATTAAGTCGCTCTGTGAGGGCTCAGGCTTGCACACAATTTACAGCTGATCCTCTGGGGTTCTGAGTTGCCCCCTCTTTGTACCCTGCACTGGTCCTGGTCCCACCTGACCCGTCTCATCATTCAATGGCCAAGTGGGAAGGGACCTGTTCTCCTGCTCCGCCCTTCCAGAACCACAGTGGCAGCCTGAGAGTGCGAGGTCCCTGTAGCTCAGGGCAAGCCACAGCCCTGTTCACAAGTCTGAGTGTTTCAGAAATTTCCTCTTACCGTAGTAATGATACCGATGACCTAATGCCACCAGGAGTTTAATTTTAATTGCCTCTCCTTTTTTTTTTAGTGTGTGGTGATTCCTTTTCTGAGCTAAGTGATATTTTATCAGTCTCAAAATATTTATATGTGTGTAATACAAGTTAAAAACAACACTGATAACAGAGGCATGTTACCATAACCCTGTGCACACTGCCATTTTGCAGTGATGTCACCTGCTTTTAGCTGAAGGATGTGACACAATTCATTAGCAGAGGATTATGAGCCCCCTGCCTCCTTTGTTCCCGGTTTTTGCTTTAATATCTACCTGTATTTGGAGTAGATAGGCCTTGTGTACTTGGATAATGTTTAATTTCCAGGAACTCTTTACTTGTTCAAGGACTTCAGATAAGCCTCTTGTTTGGGCCTTGGCTCACTGGTCTCTCTGCAGACTCAGGACACGTGACATGCACGGGCTTGGTGCAGTGAGCGGCATCTGCTCTGAGTTTTGTGGGGCTACCACGCACCTCAGAAAACTTCACAAGCCTCTGGTCTCTAGGTAAGGGCTGTGTGCTCTTTCTTCTTTTTTAAATAAACATTGGTTACAATTTGGAGGACAAATGTTGATCACTGAAAGGCCAACCCAAATCGTCCTGTGTGAAGTGCATGAAGCAGCCATGAAGGACTGAATTGATACTCTCTGCTTTAAACTACTACATATCGTGTTTAGGTTTCCTCTGATGTCAGGGAGAAAAATATCCAAATTGGAAACCATGCACCTACCCTACCAAGACTCGATAAACTCTGCAAGAATTTAACAGACCCACACATTCCAATCACCTCCCCCGGCACCCATCTCAAGGTTCAGTGGTGATCTTAAGACCTTGAGGAAGGTGTTCAAGCTTTAACTTGTGTTTTAAATTTATTTGGTAGTGACAATGATACAGAAAGAGAGATGGGTAGGTAATATAATACGCTTCATTTATTGCTACTGTGGGTTCTTATTATATTTCATTCCTGGAGGAACAGGGGTAGCTCCTACTGGTAGAGAAAGCAGGTGCCACCTGTCACTGGTTGTCCGTTCAGAGATACTTGAGTTTACCTGGATTGACTTGCCCATGCTCAGAGGTGGCCCGAGTCTTACTGAGGGCCAGGATGCGTCCCGTGACAGAGTGGTGAGCTGTGTGCCTTGTCTCCATCTTGGGATTAGTGGGGACAGGGACCTTGCTCACAACAATCTTTTCCTGCACCGCCCTCTGTTCCCTGGAGGTGGGGTGGGGGCATCTGCCTTCCTTCTTTATTCTGAAGAGGTCTTTCTGAGCTTTGCTTTCAGACAGTACCTGTTTATGGCACTGCTCCCTACGCACCAGTGATAGGAGCTTAAGCCTCTGTATTGACATTTAAATACTGTCTTCCTGCTCACACACACATACCATGTCTATAGCTACAGCTCGGTCTTTTCTTTCAGGCTCACCGTTCTTTGCTGCCTAAATACCCCCTTGTTTCTGAATGAGCAGAAAGGGAGCTGCTGTGGGGCCGGCAGGGTTCGGGTTCCCACTGGCTGCGAGGCCGCACCCCTGTCACTCACACACAAACCTCGGCGTGTCCTGTGCTCTCCTCCTCCTGTGAGCACATGGACGGCGGGGACAGTCACTGGTCTTACAAATGAGGGGCTGTGTTCCGTCTTCATTTTTCCCTCACTGTGCCCACGTGTTCCTGAGACAGGGAATGGAAGGAATGCAACCAGAACGGTGAGTGTCAGGCTCCGCTCGGACTCGGATGAGATACATTGGGTTTCTCTGTAAATTCAACTTCCTGTATTTTGAAGCCAGCAGGTTGAAACACGCTGGAGAGAAGTATGTGGCTGGGGTGCTGGCAGGTAACGCCTCTGTCCCCTCGGACTGGGTCCTGGGGCTCACAGTCCCACCTGGCCAAAGCTTCTGGCTAATGGGAGGCCGAGTGGCCGTGTCAGTGAACAAGAAGCAGCAGAGACCAAGCTGGAGTGGGGGGTGGGGAGGAGAAGTGCCCAGCGCGGTCTGCGCGGTTGGAGTGAACCTTGCTTTCTCATGCACAGCTCTTGTTTATCGCAGGGACCATCCACGGCCGTGACTGGGGCTGCCTGTCATAAACAAGACTCTTCACTCTCACCAAGAGAGTTTTCATTATTCCACAACTGAGTTGTTGGGGGAACATACCGGGCGTCTGGTGGCTGACCCAGTGCCACAGACTTCCTCTGCCTTAGTCTCACTCCCTCCTTCCTAAACCCGACATTTACCTCCAGCCCCCGCCTCTTGCATCCTTCTTTAATCACAGGGGGAGTGAGACCCATCAGGAGGTGCAGACGGCCCTGCTTGAGACAGAGACAGCAGGGCCCAGGGCGGCATTGTCTCGGCGCCTATTGAAAATTATCTTTGTGCAGTAACAGTCAGATGCAGCAAACTGCCTCCCCACTCTTTGGAGCGGAAGGGGCAGTGGGGGCTGCGAGGGAGGGAGCGTGAGGAGGGTCGAGCTGCTTCATTTCTTTGAAACAATGGGCTGCCCTGACATTGTCTATTCAGTGCGGAAGATGGGCTGTCAAGTAAAGCAAGACAAATGTGATGTCCTGACTGATTATTCCTTAGATACTAAGTCAACGAGCTGATTATCACCGCAATTACATTACCAGTGTCAACAGATGCTGCATGTAGGCCAGGAGTTAACAATTCAGTGGGCTCCCTGCCCCAGACCTCGTTCCCCAGAAAACCCTGTGCAATCTCCCCACTTCAGATGCCTGCATGGCCAACCTGGGGCCTGAGCACACAGCAAGTGTGTCCCAGCCATGGCGAGCCTGGCTGTCTTCTGCACGTGCAGGGCAAGGACGGGCCCCAGACGGACAGTGAGCTCGCCCTCCTCAAGATCAGAGTTCACTGACATCTGTGCATTAATCTGCTTTGAAGAATAAGGTAGAGAATGTGGCTACATGGGTATGTGGATCATTTCTCCCTCTAGAAAAGAATTTACATTATGATGACAACTTGTGTTTCTGAATATGGTGATTCTTTTCCATTTTAATTTATTTTAAGAAGCTTCCATAGGAGAAGTTTTCTAACAACGATAATGAGTGTTACTATGAGTGCGTAGTTGGGAAAGACTAGAATACGTGCATGGAGTCCCTCTGGAGGGCCGTCCCCACCCCCACCTGCCCCGGGAACCCTACAGGGGGTAGGGAGGGGCTGGGGGAGAGCCCTTTAGTCCCCTGGTGGCCAGAGGCCAGTGAGCTAACACCCGCTGCCCTTCATGAGGGTCACACCATCAGGTTCCCCCTTGGTTTTATGAAGAAAATGATTTCTCCTGCTGGTCTCCTCCGTTCAGTTAAAGCAGAAAAGGAAAACTGTGTGCCATCCCTTTATTCCCGGCAGGTCGCCCTCCCGACTCAGGGCGCTGTGAGAAGAGACGAAGGAGGGGTCTGGTCCAGGGGTTCCGATCGAGGAAGGTAGTCACAGAGTTCATCAATTTCCAACAAGTAAAATAAAAGGTGATGCTCACTCTTTTCCAGAAACACATAAAGGAAAGCAGCTCTCAAAGGCGTGATGTAAAAACAAATACCACACGTACAGCTCACCTGTACCCCAGCCTCGAGGCCACTGTCACCACTAGTTAGATGATTCAGACAAGAGAATCATCTCGATGAATATCCTTTGGATTCTTTGGATGGGTTCTAGAAGACGGGCCCGCGACCTGGAGAGAGGCTGAGTGTCTCCACGAGCGGCAGTCGGACAGGGCTGCTCCTGGGCTGATCAGGTACTGGACCCTGGTCTGGTTTTGAAGAATGATCTTCTTCCAGAAAACAGCAGTTCAATCTTCAAATGAGAAGTTCAGTATCTCTTTGTCTTTCCAAATATGTGTGGGTCAATGAACAAACACTTCTAATGAACATTTTAAGACGTTTATTTGCCTGATTTCAGTGACGAGCTCAGAAGGGAGAAGAGGAAAGATAATAACAGAAAGTGAGAAATAAGAGAGAGGAACTTATTTTTTCCTATAGATGGAAATACACTGGAGATTCTTATGGATAGCTGAAAATCATCATTAAAGTTAAATCAATCTATCAGACTGACACCAAGTGGATGCCACTTCCAAAATAAAGCAGTTTGGCGAGAATCGGTATTTCTAGATTTTCAGTCATGCTCCACTTGTAAAAACAAACAAATATAAAAAAAAGCCAGAGGACAGGTCCCATTTTTTCCTTTTAATTAAAATTACATCAGAGTCTTGTGAAAGTGAACCCACTTCGGGTTATGAGCAGAAGCATCCTGAATGGCCCCACCACACAGCCCTGCTGTGTAGTTTCAGAATTCTCACACAGTCATGTATATTTTTAATCTCGAGTCATTTTAATACTAATATGGTATTCAAAGGACTCCAGTTTACTAATTGTTTTTGAACCTTATCTGTTAGAAACTGTGGACTCTAAAAATCATTTTAACCATTGAGTTGCATGTATAGTAAGCTTGAAAAATTTGAGGTACAAATATCTATCCTGAAAGAGAAATAATGGCTTTGAGAACATGGACGAGAGGTGGTCAGGGTGACCGACAGGAAGACGAAGCTGCAGACTAAAACTGAGACAAGCAGCTGTGTGAGCAGGTTCAGACACCTGGGAACGCCACCAGCTCACCACGCACGGCCACTGGAGGTACGCCCAGCTCCCGCTGGTTCCCTGATTCAGTATTCACTTAAGAAATACCGACTAAAGCTTATGCTGCTTTTGTTTCTCTCTGTGACTTTCACAGCAGTGACTGACCTGGACACCTGTGGTCTTCAGGGGCTTCAGTGTTTGGGAAGGGACTCTGAGAAGAGGGGAGGATAAGGCATATTCTTTACTAGCTTTAAACAAAACTCTTTCTTATTCCATTAATGAACATATCTAGTAAATTTTCTTCTAAATATCTTAGTTGAGTAAAACCTTATAAAATATGTATTTCCAGTTTGAATGTTGTCATGCAGTTGATGGAAAGAGTCATGCAAAGAGCAGCGTACGTACATAGAAACATGTGTTGCTAGGACACATTTATTCTCCCCCAATCATGTATTCCATTCACCTGAATTCCTTTCTCAGGTCCTATCTAACTCCATAACAAAGCCATAAAGTTAGTGAAATAAAAAGTGGATGTATCAGGGCAGCGCCTGTGGCTCAAAGGAGTAGGGCGCCAGCCCCATATACTGGAGGTGGTGGCTTCAAACCCAGCCCCGGCCAAAAACTGAAAAAAAAAAAAAAAGTGGATGTATCAGATGTCTAAATTGTAATTAACTACTCGGTATTAGTTTGTATACAGATTCGTAATGAGGATAGATGTGATTTTGGAATCTCCATATCTGAGACTCTTATTTTTGTCTTTCTTAACTAGGCTTATAAACCCACACAGGACCACATAGATGTTCTGGATCTGAAGGCCTCTCTGCTTTCACTGAAGGCCTCAGATGGGTCACCTGGGAGTAATGGCCCCTAGGCAGAGTCCCCTAGTGTGCACGGTGTCCACAGCCCTTCCGAGCACTTGTGGGGCTGTGCTAATCCCAGCACCCCAGGCTGAAACCCACACATGTGGGAAGGTTGCAGAGCTTGCCTCAGGGACATCCCCCAGTCCCGATGTGCTGAAGGAGTTTGCTTCTGTTCGTGGGACAGACACCTGGGCACCACTTTGCGATTTCTGTGTTTCTCATGACATTTCTTTAGACTGAGAGAGACCTGGTCTCTTGTCCTTTTGCCCAGTGGTTTTGCATCGTTCAAGCAGGAGAGCACAGACATATTGGCACAGACACTAAATACGGAGCCTCCCTGGGCGTCTCAACACCACCCCTTCTTGGTCCTGATCCCCCTCACTGCTGACTTCCTGTTTCCCACCCCCATCCCGGTGGCCTGTACGCCTTCCAGCCCTTAGCAGGAATCCTCTTGTTTCTGTTCTCATGACTACATAGGAGACAAGCTTGGGTCAGGATGACATGTGGGCACAAAGCATCCTCAGCTGCACACCCTGTCACCTCCCAGCGGGTGACTGGTCCTCTCCAGCCAGGTGATCGATTGCCCAGGGCTGGCTGGGCCCCTCCGAGACTGCAGAGGGTCTCCTGCAATTTCCAGCTTCGGTCTCCTCTAAGAGGGAGCTGGATAGAAATCTGCTAGTAGAAAAAATATTCTACTGCCAGAGCCACAAAATAACACCATAGGCAGAGTTGTGATTTTATTATTTTATATTGAGAACAACTAAATCCACTCCTGCCTCAAAAAAAAAATAAAAAATGGCAGCATCCTCCATAGCAGGTGGTGGGAACTTTCCTCACAGATCTTACCAAGCCAGCTATTCCTACATTAGAAAACACAGCATTTTTTTTTAATTAGAAAACAATTGCAACATTATTAAAGGGCTCCTTTTTTGGCTGCCATCCTAAATATAAACCTATGGAGTTGCCACTTAGAAAGCTTCATGTTTCCATGGGAGAGCATGAAATCACATCATTTTCTGGCAGTTTTGCAAAAGACTTGGAGAGATTATAAATATTCAGGATACCTTCGGAGAACTCGCAGTGTCTACTCCAGCTCCAGTTTCGTGCTATCTGGTTTCCTGAGCTACGCCCCCGAACCCCGGCTGCCGTACACAAGTGAAAACAAGAGCTGCACATTTCAAACAGAGCTCATAAACAAACTGTTCTGACTTCATGTCAGGCAGGACTACATGAAATTTGGTTTTCTCCACCAAATTTGGCTTCCAGCTGTGATGTGTCAAGTCAAACAGGAACAAGTAATTGTATTCAACCCTTAAAACTGAGCTCCCAACTGACATCTCTTATTAACAATATCACAAGACAGGTCTGTTTGTCTTTTAGAAATAGTCACTGCCTGGGAGCTTTGGGCTCCCACACTCGACAATGGCATCTGCACACAGATGTGTGCCCCGGACAGGTGTCAGGAAGGCAGCAGAAACCAAGCTCTGTGGCCCTGTGGATCCCACACAGGGGAGCCACAGCCTCCATCAAACCCTCCATCCCAGTGAGAAGCTACAGCAAAAGTAGACAGCAG
This sequence comes from Galagoides demidoff, assembly GCA_963574575.1. NCBI lineage: Eukaryota > Metazoa > Chordata > Mammalia > Primates > Galagidae > Galagoides > Galagoides demidoff. The sequence goes on along the minus strand of CAUYQV010126491.1, from coordinate 9,786 downwards.
ACCAAGCCAGCTTTGAGTGACCTGTGCCTAACTGAATTATCTCTAACTTCTCTATTGAAGTAAATTAAACGTTTATCAATGGGGGTGGGCAGTAATGCACACCAAACCTAGGTTTCCAATGCCATGTCTAAAACTGATAATAATTCTCCTGTTCTGCCCCTTCCTGGAATTTCTCAGGTTTCAGGATGAGGATAGCCCTCCATGGCTGTGTGAAAAATGGGAAAGCCTTAATAAGGGTGTCCACAAACATCTGGGCAGTTTGGGCAGTGAACTTGGCCCTGGGACACAAGACCTCTATCTCTACCCTGAGGGACCACACCTCCCAGAAGGACCACAGTTATCTGGACCAGGCAGGATGCAGTTCGGGACCCAGAGAACCGCAGTGGCATGGGGAGCACAGGCAGGGAGCTCGGGACCCCAAGGACCTGTCCTGGGGCTTCCTTAAGCAAAGATCTGAGAGCACATTTAGAGCAGAGGGAAGAGGGGGCCACAAACCTCCTTGAAACCGTCGTTGATTAGAAAACAGCAACTGGAATCACTGAGGCTGCCGGTGTCCACACTACGTAATTACTGCCTCTCCTTACCTAGAGGAAGAGTAGGTAGAGTGTGACCCCATGATGGGGAAACTGAATCCCTAACAACTTCGAAAATTACTATGATATTTGAAATGCCAACATCTCCAAACTTCACCAGGTCATTACCCCAGGACTCCTCTGAGTCTCGCTCATGGTTTTGAGCAATTTCTTTAAGCTTTTGATTTAAAAATATAAACAACTAAGTCGCATCACATTCTAATTTAATGGTTTTTTAAAAAGACATATAGTTGATCACGTATACAATTTTAAAAACGACAGCATTGGGGGGAATGTGATTATGCAAATTACACTGTTAACAAAATTTACACATAAATGAGAACATTTTTCCCCCATCACAGTTCTTATTATAAAGAAACACTGGGAAGTAAATTATCTGCAGAAAAGTACAGTACAAAATGCATTAGAGTCCGTAGGAACTAAATTGAAATGTCAAACATAGTTATTTCTGTTAAAACTCAACATAACCCAACAAAACAGGTGATGGGCCTGCCCATGAACTGTTTGCAGAAACCCAAAGATTCATTTTGCTCCTGGGGCAACTCCTGTCTCACCAGCCTCGCTGTGGGCTCCTCACTGGGCAGGGCCAGTTCCCTCAGTTTTTCATAATTCTTGAAGTTTGGTGTGCGGTTTATTTTTATATGGTCATCTTGGAGGTCTAAATACCACAGCCCACAGAGTCTCCAAACAATTTACACCTTGAAATGTGGAGCGGATACCAAAGGCCACAGGTCATATATCAAATGTCACCTAAGTGAATCCAGGCACAAAGTGGGCTCCTTATCTGAAACGACTCACTTGTTCAAGGAGCATTTCTTGGCCCTCCCTCCTGCCTGGCCGGGGCCCCTTCCTGCCTCCTCCCTGGCCACGCCTCCGGGCTGCTCCATCTGCCCCCGACAATGGAGCTCTGCACAAAGTGTGTCCTGTACCCAGGGCCCCAGCCGCCGGCGCTTTTCAAGCTGATGGGAAGGGGTGAGGCTTGAGCAGGACATGGCTGGCTTGCTGGATCCTGACAACGAGCTGTGTGTGCTCCGAGGTGCATCGGCCTTTGTGCGGCCCCCCTGGTCCTCCCGGGCCGCCACAGCTGGGCAGCTGCATTGGGAAAGCCAACTAAGCAGAAACGGTCCCCAGCCCGGCCTCTGATTTCTCACATTTAATTACCTGATTTCCCTTTCCTGCGGTCATGGAGAAAATGGAATTACATCACGCGCCATGTAGCTCTGGAAAGCATTGAATGTTTCTAATAGAGCCACTGGTGACAGGCACAATAGGCGTGTTCCTTGTTTCACATGGGACATTAGACCCTCCAAACAAGTGTGGGCATTCCTGCTCCAAGGATCTTCAATAGGGAACAAAGGGGCGCAGCCTTCGGTGGTGTCACCCCCAGCACCTCACAGAAAGAAAAACTTCATTTAGCCTCCTGGGTCTCGCCAAACCTCCTCCACATCTTGGGGAAATGAGAAGAACTTAGAGAAGTATTTCCTGTTAGCTATAAATGCAGAGATTTCACTTAAATCTGAGACTCTCTTCCTTACTTGAGAACCGCCGTAAGTTAACTAAATCCATGCAGATTCCTTTTCATCTTGAAGCACGCTCAGCTGCACACTTGATTTTAAGCCAATTCACGATATCTTACAGAACTCGAGATGAAACTGTCCTCACTAATGCTAATGGTACTCAAAAGGACACAGTGATTTCTCCACATTTAGACAAAAGAGATGACGTTATACCCACTTCTGCAGATCAATTCCGTCTGGTGCCCTGTGATTTGGTCAGGCTGACTGGTGGTTACTTATCTCCCTGTCTGGATTATCTGGTGTGCTCCTTTTAGCCTTTGACTGGTACTGAGATGACTTCAACAGCTTGTGGAGTCACCTGCTATGACCTTGTCTAAAAAATCTCTCTTGCTATATAGAAGCAGACTATGTTCAATTTTAAAAAGTAGCAGGTTACAGGGAAACAGTATCCTTTCTATCACCCACTCATCAGCTATGAGTAGCAATGACATTTTATTGCTACAATGGAGAATGTCAGGTAACTCACACAAACACACACAGACACACAAGTCGATTCGTCTCTCTTTTTTGCCCTCAGATATTGGACATCAACAGGGAGTGGGTCCTAGGCTTACCTGCCACCTGCTGGCACAAGCACAGGGGACTGGACCCCTGCCCCAAGGCCCTCCTGGGCTGAGAACGAGGGGGAGATGACTCTCAACTTAACACCATTGCAACCTAATAGGAAAAACAAAGCATGGGCAACAGGACCCTCCACAGAGCCGGTGGAGGTCCATGAGAGGCACACAGTACAGAACTGGGGCCGTAGGGGTGAAGGGACCCGCTGCTCTGGAGAAAAGAGGGCTTCGTGGAGCACGTGCAGGAATGTGCCTCAGGAGAGCAGCAGATCCCACTGCTGGGAGGTGAGCAAGGCTCTGCAGGGCTGAAGGGCGGCGGCAGTGCGGACAGCTCGGGGTCCAGTGTACCCAGGGGAGAGAAGCATGGGTGGGGCCCTGGGGAGATGGGGGGGCTGCTGAAGCCACAGGGCTTCGGGGCTGTACAGGAATGAACATTTCATCATTCAGGAAACCTAAGGGACTAAGGAGGCTCAGTGTTGGGAGGTCATTTGGAGTCACTGGACCAGAGTAAGTTGACTTAGGTCATTATAGCGGCCCAAGTAAGGGAGCCTGGCTGTGATGGCGGTGAGGCAGGAGGGAAGACGGCACCGGGGGCACAGATCAGGTGGGGTTGGGACAAGCCCTCCTGGGAAGGTACCGTATCGGGTTGGGTGTGGGTACGCTTAGGTTCAGCTGCAGGGTGTCACCTGTGAGGTACAGGCGTGTTATCCAGGAATAGATTTCCAAGCACAGGATCACAATTTTAAGGTTGGAATGTGAGATGAAGTTTGTATCATCAGTGAAGAGCTTTTGATGTTTACAAGAAAGCACAGAAGTAGAAGGAGAAGCTACGGAAGGGGGAGGCAAAGGGCCGCCCGGGAGTGCAGGGAGTGACACTCAGGGTAGAAGAGCCCCCTGGGGCAGCGGCTGGCATCTCCGGAGAGAGGGCAGGAGGCAGAGCCAGGGGCTGTGTAGATAGGCCTTCCCCACTGACCTCAGGGAAGGCCCCAGCACTGCCCCTGTCCTCCAGCCATCATCCAGGAACAGGCAGGAGAGGGCAGACAAGGGTATTGTGACAGAGGACGCTTCTAATGTGCTACCTGTGGTGGGGGCGAGAAAGATGTCCGCATGCACAGGGAGCGTCGGAGCGAGGGAAGCATTCACTCACGTGTGGGTTCCTTTAGGACGGTGGTTCTCAACCTGGGGTTGCGACCCCTTTGTAACAATGAAAATACATCCTGCACATCAGATATTTACATTACGATTCATAACAGTAGCAAAATTACGGTTATGAAGTAGCAACAAAAATAAATTTATGGTTGGGGGGGGTCACCACAACATGTTGAACTATATTAAAGGGTCGTGGCATTAGGAAGGCTGAGAACCACTGAGGGAGGATGGGTCAGGACATGGTATGTACACCTGGTGTCCAGGCTCCCGGGATACAGTGAGGGGCAAGGGGGAAGAGGGGTCTTCTTTCTCGGAACTCACACTGTCAGAGAAGCAGATTGAGGATGGCTCGGGGGCAGCGTGGAGGCTAATGGGAGAGTCATAGGACCTTGGTGGTGCGGAGGAAGATGACAGAGCAGGGGACAGTGCAGCATCCCTGAGGACGGGGGGAGACCCCATGAGGAACTTGATCATGATGCTGGGGAAGCACATGCTGGAGTTGTCTCGTCAACACCTTTAACATTTAATAATTTGTAAAAATACAGAAAAATTGCAATAATTCTAGCATTTCTGGTATTCTGCCCAGTGCATCGCCCCACTGCTAACATCACTGTGGCTATTTGCCACAACGGAGGACCCAGCACGGCCAGGTTATCACTGTCCAAGGTCCACTCTTGGTTTGGGTTTCCTCAGCTCTTGCCTGAAGTCCTTTTTTCTTTCCCACCCCGATTTGCACATTGCGTTTGGCTGGCGTGTCTCCTGAGGCTCGTCTGGGCCATGACAGTTTCTTGTACTTATTTTTGAAGACCTTGGTAGCTTGAGGTTCTGGGACAAAAGCGGCAGAGTGATGCCTGCTTTAGTGGAATCACATCAGAACTGTCTGCCAGGTTTCTGTGCTGGGGCAGTGACCCAGCCCCATGCCAGGGCCTTGTCCTCAGGGATGCTTGGAAGAGAGTCACCGGGCCTAGTCCACACTCAGGTAAGGAGTTTCCTTCCAACCCCTTGCAAGTGGGGCATCTATGCAAATTATTTGGAATTCTGCACAGGTGTTTTTCTGTTCTTGATGGGAGATGTTTAAAAGGGGAGGAAGATGAGCGGCATCAAACTTTGCTGAGTAAGGTCATGGCTCTGTTTTTGTTTCCTGGAACCAAATAATTTCAAAAATACAAAAACTTGTGTGTGTGTTAAGAAGTAAATGACTCCACGTGATTCTCCGAGAAACATGAGATAAACAACACCCACTAGTCCACGGCAAGCACTTCACAAACCAGGACTTCTGTACAATAAAAATGAATGAAAAGAGTTATAGTTTTACTATAATTTTTCTCTTAAATTGAGTTCTTCCCTTGTCTGGTATTTGATATATCAAAGAGAATTTAGTCAAATTATCAGGTTTTCTGTTTTATAAATGACATTTTAATTTATGCATTAAGAGTACTTCTATCTGGTCACTGAATTTCATTTCAACTGTTTGTGTTATTGGTGATAATTGGGCTTTTGCAAAAGAGAAAGATCATTCCACTTTTTTAAAGGAATTGATTTGATCTGAATTATTTTTCTCAGAATGGGATGATTTTCACTTTCTTTCCAATGCTCAGCGGAGTGCAGGCGTCAGTGACTCTCACCAGCCTGCCTGCCTGTTCCCAGCTGACCCTCCCCAGGGCGCTGTGAGGACAGCTGCATTCCAGCGCTGTGGCTCTCTCCAGTGTCTTGTTACTTGACTGTCCTGGTCCTTGGGTCACTGGAGTGTCTGTCCGATGCCCTGCAAAACAGAGGAAGAGTGGGAGCTCCCTGTCCAGCGAGGAGGCCGTTCTGTCTGCTAGCTGGTCCTCTCAGGCCAGCCTGGCTCTAGTGTTTCTCTGCAGCCGTCGCCCCCGCCAACCCCCCGCGCCCCCCCCCCACGCATCCTCCTTAAAGTACTGTCAGAATGCTGAGCTCAGTCTTCCTGGCACCAGCCCCCGCCCTGCACTCCGGGTTCATCTACTTCCACTCCGTTGCTGCTAGAGGCTGTTGGGCAGGGGATAGTGCGGCCCCTGGGGGCCTCTTTTTACTTTGTACTGGGACTTTGTTGGGGTAACTCTGTGACAGGCAGTGACCACTCTTCTTCAGAAAGTCTCTTTTTAAAAAATGTAAGGCATGAGGCCAGCAGTGGAGCCCTGGGGCCCATGTAATTCTCATGTAGTCTGAAGAGTTCCAGGGATTCTCTCTGATAGAATAATCCTTGGCATCGCTGGGGCAATGCCCATGACCTCCGGAGGCAGGAAGAAGTTAGACCCCTGCGGGATTCCCTTCCCCAACACGGCATCATCTCCCTCTCCTTTCTGCAGGGAGATGGGAAAGGATCAGAGGGAGGGATCTGGGGTCATCCACCTCTCCTTCTGGGAGGCAGGCAGGGAGTGTGACAGCCCCTCTGATGAGCATGGGCACAGAAGGATGGCAGAGGCGGCAGGTGTGTGACCCCCGCCACTCTTCCCAGGAGGAAGGGTTTGGGAGAAGAAACGCCTGCCTAGTGATGGAGAGTGAGCCTCACCTCCTATGTCCTCTCCTGAAGAATTCATGGGTGGAATGGCCAATCTCTGTGCTGTGCTCATCTCCTATCCTACAAAATCTTGCTTTTTATAACACTTAGGAAAATAGTTTCGTGGAGGGGGATTATTAAGGACAATGACTAAGTCTTTCAGAATAACGGAGCTGGCAGAGAACCGGCCACTGCCCCGCCTGTCCTCTTGCCGGTACTGGGTTCAAAGAGAGGATTAAAAGAAGCCACTTCACATTCCCTGCTGGACAGGTTTGTTTTGGTTTTTCTTTCTCCTGGAGTTTTATCTCTGAAATCTTAAAGTCCAAAGGGTTGCTCTTCTCTGTAGAATCCTTACTTAATCACTTGAAGGTGAGTGGAGTTAGAGAGGAGCCCAGCTGTGAGTTTACCAACCCAGCTGCAAATGGGCTAATTAGGTGATTAAGTCATTAAAGGGCAATGTGCATCGGAAAAGCTCTAGGCAGCCCCTTCAAGCTGGATAAAGACCAAATTCCAACCTTCTTCTCACCAATCTCTCTTTAAACTGAGAAGGTGATTAATCCCTTTAACTCAGTCCAGCCTTTCCCCTTTCCCTCCCTCCTTACTCTCCCCCGCCTCATCAAATTAAAGTAGTCAGTTTTTCAGGGACAGTCTTTGAACAAGGAGAATGACAAGTGGCCCCTCTAGGCACCCTGTGAAGAGCAGGTCTCAATAGCCCTTTGGCTTCAGCGGAGGCCCTGGGGGCAGGAGAGGTCTGCTCACTGTGGGGACCTTGGATCCCAGGATCCTCTTATCAGATCATTAGCTGGATTTATAATCCAAGACCTTTTGATGTCCTCACTCTTAGACACACTTTCTTTCTGTCTTTGTTAAATGGGGAGATGGAGCTGTGCCGGTTTCTCCCTGGGACTCTGCTGGACCCGTGGAGGGGACAGTCCAGGGACGCCTGTGTAGAGCCCCCCTGTGGACTGCAGGGATGAGTTCAGAAACAAGCATGGCCACAGGGCAGAGTCCCGTCTGTCACATCAGCGAGTGCAGCTAACCATGGTGCCCCTAGTCGTGTAGACAGTGCCCAGCCTTGCACCTGGACGGATGCCATCGTCACATTCACACCTTCAGTCTTGACAGATGATGCCTGAGCAGCTTTTCAATACGTATGACATATGGCCTTTACCCCCACTGTGGGTGGTGTGCACAACGTCAAACTCGACCAGCAGGATGGACAACGTGCCGTCCTGTGCAGTCCTGGAGCACTAGCGCCCAGCTGGACGGGGTCTATTCAGACACAGTGTGGGTCCCCAAGCTCAGCATTCGCCCAGGACACCCACTCACCTGTGCCACAGACACACTTGGCTCTGACGTCTCTGGAGGGACCCATATTATTAGATGCTACCTGGGGGCAGCCGTGACTTTGGTCTATTGCTACTTCACTTATTCGATGTATCAATTCTACCTTTCGAAGCAAATGGTCAGAAGTTCATAGAGACACCCTGTCCCACTCTGAAAAACTCTATAGGCAACAGAAAAATAAAAGACTCAAGAAAAGAGGCTCCACTGCTCCCAGATGTTTCCCAAAAGAAGAAGGGACACACCTCCCACGAGATGTGCTCCCCACAGCCAGGCAGCCTCACCTCCAGTGATTTGCCTCCGCGAGGCCCAGGGCTGCTCAGGTCGAGGGCCGTCCACTCGGCCACCTTGTCTTCTTCTCAATGTTCTGTAACCCCCCCCACACCGTCCCTACTTTCCTTCTGTCCTTCCTCCCTTCCCCCCTTTTATTTCCCTCCTTTTCCTCTTCTCTTCATTCTCAAATTAATTTGATTTTGTTAATTATGTATTTGTTTAATTTACTGTTTTCTCCTCTTTGTCCCATCAGCTAGGGGTTCAACCAAACAGGACGGCCTTGGTTTCACTCCAACTAATAACAGCAGAGTTAGGTCCGTGTGCACTTGGCTTCGGGGGAGCAGCAGTGTTTGCAGCGACCTGAGCCTTCACAGCCGTGATGGTGCCATCACCGGTCAGCCATTTCTGCTGTTGGGACACCTTTTCTCCATTTCTCTCACACTGGAACCTCCCTGTCATCATTTCTTGTCTCTGTGCTAGCTGTCATTTGGTCGTCTGAGTCCTGAAAGGTTGGAGTAATTAATTCTCTTTCATAATTAGTTAATTCTCTCTATTAAACAATAAAGAAGTTCTCTTCCTATTCAATGAGGAGATGGTCCTATGGTCTAAAGGCACCACTTCCACCCCAGAGGCCCTGACACTTTAGTGAAGGGCCCATAAAGGCTATAGTGAGGGCCTGGGGTGCCCTGGAGGTCAGCAGGACCCAGAAAGGCTATAGTGGGGAACTGGGGTGCCCTGGAGGTCAGTAGAGCCCAGAAAGGCTGCAGTGGGGGCTTGGTGTGCCCTGGAGGTAGGAAGGGCCCAGAAAGGCTATAGTGGGTAACTGGGGTGCCCTGGAGGTCAGAAGGGCCCAGAAAGGCTATAGTGGGGAACTGGGGTGCCCTGGAGGTCAGAAGGGCCCAGAAAGGCTATAGTGGGGGCCTGGGGTACCCTGGAAGTTAGCAGGGCCCAGAAAGGCCACAGTGGGCACCTGGGGTGCCCTGGAGGTCACAGGATCCTCTGGGAGGGGGGCTCAGGGGCTGGATCTGCTGAACGAGGTAACATCACGGAGGTGGAGCAGGGAAATGAGGCGCCCTTGAGACCAACATTTGGTTTGAAAGCTGGAATTATGTGATCTACGTGATTATAAGGATAGTGGTTGAAAAATAGGAAACATTAGTTTCCTAGTAAGTTTTCACTGGTCTATTTCTTTCTTTAAAAGTGAGCTTTGTAAAATGGATGGCAAATATCAGCTAAAAAATAACATTTAAAATATGTATCACGGAGCGACAGCCAAATAAACAGACACAGAGATACAAGTGGATGCCTGGGCTCTGTCCCTCTTGGCATCTTCAGATTCATCTCAGCACCTTCTATTTTCATATAAAACCCAGGAGGAAAGAAAAGAAAGCAAAAGGCAGGCACGATGGAACGAAGCTTCCTGTTTGTTTATTTTTGTTATTGTTGTTTTCTAATAACCAGAAGGGAGTGACAGCTTCCACTACCCACAGGTAAACAGCCCTTACAGCTCTTCCTTATTCCTGATGGCTACAACGAAATCTACAGATGCTACTTTAATCCACGTGTGAACTTTCACCGCACTTCAATACACTTTCAGCTCACTTATCTCTAATTGTGCTCTAATTTTCTTTTTTTTTCTTTTTTTTTATTAATTGATTTCTGTGTACATTGATGCAAACATGGGGTACATTGTGCTGTTTCATATACAATTTGAAACACCTTCATCAAGCTGGTTAACATAACTTTCATATCATTTGGTTAATCATTGTATCAAC
>CAUYQV010126490.1:0-12680 GCA_963574575.1 Galagoides demidoff | reverse complement strand
ATCCCTGCACAAATTGTCCCCAAAGGCTTTAACTCATTCCTTTAGATGGCTGAGGAGTATTCCATGGCATACACATACCACATTTTGTTACTCTGCTCATGAGTTGATGGGTACTCCACCTGATTCCATGCCTTTGCAATTATGAATTATGCTGCAAAAAACATATTTACGTGCAGGTGTCTTTTTGATAAAATGACTTCTTCTCCTTTGAGTAAAATACCCAGTAGTGGGATTACTGGATCAAATGGTAGATCAATTTTTAGTTCTTCGAGGAATCCCTGTAAGGATTTCCATAGAGGTAGTCCTAATTTGTAGTCCCACCACAAGTATGTAAGTGTTCTTTTCTCTCAGAATCGACACCAGCATCTGTTGCTTTTGGAATTTTTTATAAAAAGCATTCTGACTGGTGGTTTGCAGAGCCTGGCTCTTAACTATTACACACTCTTGGTGCTTTGCTGCTTACCATATTCTTACTGGGCAGACACGGATGGGTAGGTACAACGTTTGTGATCCCATAGCACTTCCTATGCCATGGAAGAAAAGCCAGAAGGGTTTCAGGCAGCTGAGGTGATGTTTGGCCTTCTGCAAGCCCTAAGGAATGCCATATGTATGTGTGGCAATAACTCTGACGTGATCAACTGGAGTGACCCCATATCTGAGACTGGGAGGGAAGGACAGCTGGAGCCTGCAAGGCAGAGCCCAACCCTTTATGGAATCCTCTCCATTTCTCACAGTCTCCACTGCTTTGGCACCTGCTCCTGCCAGCATATGCTGCCGGGAAGTGTTAGATGTCACCACACAGCTGTGAAGTGGGGCGGAAGACAGAAGCCAAAGGAATCACACAGAGGAACTAGGGAACTAAATGCGAGGCTGCAGAGGAGTAGGAGAATAGAGTGTCAGCTCAAATCTTGCAAGAATAAAGGAGATGGTCCTCTTGGTGAAGAATGTATGGGAGGCCTCTAGTCTTTAGAGACAGGGCTGGTTTCCTATGTCCATGAACTAATTATGTTTCCGCAGAAGTACTCATTATTTTCAGTCTAATCCCTGGATGGCCCACCTCCAAAATCTCCCTTTATTATTTTTAAAAATAATCCACAGATGCTTTTAGAGACTGTAAGTTAACTTTTTGAAAATTGTATAATTTTTTATTTAAAAGTTTAACATTTTATTAACAAAATTATAATAGCACTAAAGAGAGGCAAGGAAGCATCTCCCTAATTTTTATCACGCTAAAAAATATTTTTGCTTTATTCTGCGGTTTTCCCTTTCCAGTCCTCGTTCACATCTCTGCACATTTTTATTATGGAGTAAACCCATTTCTGCAGGGTGCTGAAACCTATTTCTGGGGGAACTGCCAGCAGCACAAGGCACCGCTGGGTCAGGGCAAGGAGAGCACAGGGGTGACAGTGCCCCTTGCCTGGAACAATCATGCTTACTTAAGGAGAGGTGGCCCCAAACCCTGAGGCCAAGCTTGTGAGATACAAAGAGTGAATGAAGGGTCAGGAAATATGCTAAGGAAGAGGAAACAAAAGTGTCTAAAGAACTGTCCAAAAATTGAATAGACATAGGTGGGGGAAGAGGAAAGGGAGGGGAGATGAAAATATTCGTGCGAATTAGTGGGAAATGACTTGCATCTTCCTGACATTCAGGTTAGCTGTTAGTCACAGCCTCTGCCTGACCAGTTCCTCCGTGAAATTTAGAATTTCTGGCATTTTTCTACGGACAGAGGAATGAAGACTCAGAAGGCTCGTTTGAAATATTCTCAAAGAGGAGCTTGGAGATACGTGTGAGTTCAGATGTTGCCAAAACTGGTTTGTCATTAATAATGGTTGAGGAGAAGCTGACGTGTCAATTCCCACCAAGTTAAGAGACTGCGAGAGGTGGAACATATAGATTGTCAAAAAGAAGAACTCATAGAAAAGAAAGCTGATCGCGTCCTATAAATAACAGAAAGATAACCTGAAGCCTGATGGAGATTTTTGAAAGCTCTTTATCATGCTGGGTGTGGTAGACCTTAAGTCATTTCTCTGATTACAGTTCAGAGCCAGGTTTTAGATTTTTAAACTCACTGTGAACCAGTGTTTTTGCAAGCAAATTGTGCCTGTCAGTGTGTCCTGAAGTAATTAGCATGGCCAGCCTGAAAGACAACATATTGAAAACAATAGTTCATCGAATCAGTGACATTTAGTTTATAGAGAAGTGAATTACACTACATGGATATTGGAGAAAACATTTATGATGTCCATACCTGGTGGCACCAGATGGCTCTTTTTTTCCATGTCTAATTAACAACCTAAAATAGCCTGCTTGATACAGTTCCTAGATGGGGAAGCAGTCCAAAGCCTGGCTGAATTGCTGTGATGGTTTCCTGTTCCTGGTGATCTGTTTCTAATAACCTACACAATCATGGAGTAGAATCATAATTTAAAATCTGTCAGAGGTTGGGGCATCCTGGAATGAGACCAAGACAGACTTAGAAAAATCCCGAAGAGGCTGCTTGAATAGTTCTCCCCTGTCATTCCCCCTATACCAAGAGAGGCAAAAATAACGACTGACTGTTCAATCCAGAGGCTTAGCGAATGTATATAGCAATGAGTCTCAAACTTTGCTGCACACCAGAGACCCTCCTGGGAGCTTTGAGAAACATACAAGGGCCAGGTTGCACTCTATACAAATTAACCCAAAAGTTGGGCTAAGGCTAAGGCATTAGGACTTTCAAACATTTTCCAAGTGGTTCTTATATCCAGCTGTAAAATAAGACATGAGGTAACAAATGCTAGTGAGGCTAGTGAGAAATACCCATCGACTGTAGGAGTACTTCGGATAGATGAGCTATAGCAAAGGCTTCTTTGGCAGGGAATAGGGAGGATGTTACAGGCAGAGAGAACAGCATTAGCAAGACAGATAGATGGGAAAGCATGTAGTGGGACAGTGCAAAGTTCTTTCAGCTCTACACTGGAGGCATAAAGAGATAGCAAGAGAGCGTGTCAGAGGATTGGATATGCTGCAGAGGGACATGGATGTCAGGTGGAGAAAATCTCACATGCTATTTCATAGGTAAAGATCATCATTGAAGAAAGAAGAGTTTTTGGTTGTTGTTTTTTGTATTTTTGATTTTTTTTTTCTTTTTTTAAAGAAACATAGCACCAGTGACTAAAAAGTAACCTGGGAGAAAGAAAATGGAAAGGGTAAAGCTGTGTCGCTTTAAAACTTATGTTGCTTTAAAATGGTATTTCCTAATGTGACTGATTATCTTACTGTCTTCAGAATATTTGAATACCACTTCCTAACATTCATCTTTAAATATTTATCTTCCTAATTTTTACTAAACTGTGTGTATAATGGATATCTATCCATCTACCCATTCACCTACCCATCCATTTATCTATCTAATACTTGTATAACTTTCTCACTGGAAAACTAAGTATCACTTTTCACGGATAGATAGAAATCTTAGAAATTAATATCATAAAAACAAAACACAGTTGGTTCTTACTAGATACTGTCACCTGGTCCAGATTCTAAGTTTGAGGCCTGGTCTCTGCTTGAAAGAAAAGACCTACGAGTGGTATTAACAGCAGAGCGGTGTAAGCGGGGTGCTGCCATGAGGACGGAGCCTCCGTGTGCATGGAGAGGAGAGAATGTGAGTGGGACAGCTCAGAGGAGACGCGCCCAGCCTTTGGCCCAGGGCCCCTCTTGGCTCAGCACTAGGAGATGGGCATTTTGTTAGCATGTCCCCAAAGACCACAGCCAATCTGCCATGTGATAACTTGGGTGCTGAAATACCTACAAGGGATGTGGCTGAAAACCCTCTGAAGGTATTTCCAGATTCAATCATTCCCTCTTCTTCTGCCTACAGAAAGGGCAATTCCTGTTGGTTTGGAAAAATGTACTTGCTCATGATGTGAATCAGTTTACCTGGTAACATACAATGTAAACAAACACACTTGGACTTAGAGATTGCCATTTTTAAAGTACAATATTGAATACCATGAACGTCTGGAATGTTGTGGAATTTGGAATTAGTATCCTGAGTGGCTATTAATTTACAGGACACTTTTTGGTGATTATTTAAGTTTGAATTAATGGGAAAACTATGTATCCATATATGGGTCTCTGTGTCTCTGTTATGTTCATTAAGAATTAAGGCAAATGAGAACCTTAAAAAATTTCAGTTACTAGGTATTACTAGAAAGCAAGGCTTGCAATCATAGAGCAAACATTATGATCATATCTTTAAAGCCAGTGAGTAACTAAGATAGAAATATAATTCTCTCTCATTCTCCAGAAGCCCCTGAGAGGCACCATAATTAGTCTGTATCTTGAGTAAACTGCTGCTTTGTTCGTGTAGACTATTAGTAAAAGCCAATCTAGAACCTTCCTGTGTTTGGCATGACTAAGGCATTTTACTAAAAAACAGGGCTTGCTTGATAGATTGACTTAGGATTATCAGAAAAATCCAATAATGCTTGCGGAAAATATTCTTCTGTTCATTTTTACTAACTCTTCTTTCCTGTTTGTATAAGCAATGCTAACCTGTATCTTTTTAGTTGTCTTTCACAGATGTGTTCATTTTAGAATAGCAAATGAAGAAGAGTTCGCATCTCCAATTCTGCATTATTAAAAACCCATATTGCCTTCAGCTGCAATTCTAGCTGTGTCGTGATAACAGAAAGGCTCTGCAGTACATAGGCTAAATATTAATGACGTCTACTGGGTTACCAAGTGTCTGTTATGTGCCAGGGACTGCGCCGAAGTCTGTCTAGGCATACCACATACGTTGGATGTGGATTAAAGTTCGCCATAACTTTAATGCTACTTATTATCACCATTTTACAGATGGGGAAACCAAGACTCAGAGGCCAAGGGACTAGCCAGAATTTGCATAGCTCGTAAATGATAAAGCTGGACTTCAAACTGAGGTTGGTTTACCTGCCAAAGCCTGCCTCATCTACTTCTCTATCCTGCCTCCAAATGACTGTCCCTGGTTGTTCATCTCCCCAGATTATTTTGGCTAAACGATTTGTCAGTGTTCTGAAGAGTCACTGCAGGGGTGGATTCTGTAAGTCAGAACAAGAGACATATTGCTGTTGCTGTTGCTGCTACTGCTGTCCCAAATGAGCTGACAGCAGGGCTGGTTGTGTATTGCAGCTTAGACAGTCCAATCACTCGAACAAACTGATTTAAACATGTTATGGCAACACAACAAAGGTTTATTTCTTGATCACATGATTGACTAGGGCAGTTTGAGACTGGTGGTGAAGTGGGAGTAGAAGGGGAGTTTGCTCCAAGCAGTCATTCTGGGATGTAGGCTGCCTATGGCTCTATTATTTTCCATCCCTGGCTTCCAAGTTTGCCATTGTTATTTCAATTCTAGTCAGCCAGAGAACAAAAAGAAGAGCACACATGGTGTGACTTTATGGCCCAAGCCTCAGAAGAGGCATACAGTTCTTGCACTCCTGTTTCCCTGGCCAGAATTCAGTCACATGCCTACGCTGAATCTCAAGGAAGGCTGTGAAATACAGTCAAGCCAAGGGTCCAAGAAGAAGAGGAAATGGGTTTTAGAGAGTGCTTCCATCAGGGAAGCAGAGGAAAACACCCAAGGCTGGAAATGCACAGGTGGGGGTCTCACTCCAGCTGAGCACTGGGAGAGCCACTTGACAAGTTTCTCACCTGAAATTCAAAATCCATGGACCTGGTTGCTTCCTACTCCACAGGATAATTTGAGATCAAGATGAGAGTGAATTAGAGAGGTGAGTATGCCTTGTAAAGCCACTTAGATTGGAAGATGAAATTCACATTTGGATTCTTTTTTCTGCCCTTCATAGCTGTGCAAACATGACTCACATTCAGGCTCTCTGAGCTGCAAGTCTTTTCTGATAATTTGTTAGGAAAACCACTCGCCTCACTTTCCTTACAGGGTTCAGAGTATCCAAGTCAGTAGCCTGTGAGAAAGTTTGAAAATCATTAAATTTCAGAGATAATCCACCTGCTTAAGGACCTACCTATGGCCTGAGTGTGCTTTGCAAATTCTAGTCTCCCAGATTCCCCCTCTCCTCCTGAATGAAGTACAGCATTTACATATGAAAATAATAAATTTTCTCAAAGAACTGAAGTAGATGCTCACTCTCAACACACACCATGAATGACTGCAAAATCCGTGAGAGAACAGCCAGAATGAGCTCCGTATTTGAACTTCTGAGCATTCCGAGAATATAGTTCGTGCCTAATTGATGTATGCTGAATTCCATTAAACTTAAAAATAACTTTCTGGTCAATGACAAAAGCGTCCAGGGAACATGGAGCTCTGATGACTCCCGTGTCTCTCTTCGAGGGTAAGGTTTGCCCTGAGTGATCACCTTCCACTTTTCTGATTTGCTAAGTCACATCTTTCAATTGATCACCATTTAAACAGACTCAGGCCTGTTTTCAGGCTTCGAGTAGTTCCAGAATTAGAGTGATTCATTAAGCTACTGTGCTTTTCTTCTTTTTTTCCCCCTCTTGTTGAAGTCTCTTGAAACTTCTTAATTTCTGCCAAGGCACTCATTCCCGTTGAGGTTGCCCTCTGAGCAGCATTTGACAGAAGGATGATTGTCTGGCCTGGCTTTTCATTCATTTCTGTAAAAGCACTTGCCTCACCCAGCTCTGAATCGACAAGCATAGCCTGTTCTTCTAATCGTGGAAGGGAATGACTCATTCCTATTTTTCTGGGTTGTTGCAGGTGAGGCTGCATCTGCCTTTTCAAGCTTTAATAAGGAAATAACAGGAGATAGTAGAGAAAGCCAGGGAAAGTCTGGCTACCTTTGCTTCCAGAACGGTTGCTGCCTTGTATCACAGTACTTTCTATCAAATTCAGATAGTCTTGGCTCTTTACCTATCCACTGAACAACTAGGAGGGTGTCATTCTTTAAATGGCCTTTCTAATGAAAAAGCAGCTGCAAATGAAGGACCTGCAGAGACATAGCCCGATGCTTCTCAAGTTTTCATGGGCATAGGAATCACCTGGGATCTTCTTATAAGGCAGATTCTGATGCAGGTCTAGGATGGAGCCAAGGATTTGACATTTCTAACAAGTGCCCCAGGCATGCTGCGGGTCCAGATCACTACAAACGGAGGAGGAGGAAAGAGTTGATGAGGCTGGTCCCATTTGTCCCAAGGCCTTATTCTTTATATAAAACATTTTCGGATTCAGATGATGTGTTCTCTGTGATAAGGAGCAATAACCAGGCTGTACTTATGGAAACAGATAAAAATTGCAATCAGAGTGAGAGTGGCATCGTTCATATTTTTTCAATCTACAGTATTTTTACAAAATGCCACCTCTAGGTCATTGTGAGTTCGCATCATTTAGGCAGCTCCAAAGCTAAAATTGCATCTACCCTGACAAGGAACAGGAAAATAACCGATCCTATTCTGTTTGAGTGGTGATGTCGGCATGACTCCAACAAATTACCTGCCAGAAGGAATGACTAACTGCGTAAGAGAAGAGATATGTGGGTATCTGCAGACAATTAAGGATCTGGGCTGGGATCAGGTGCTAAATTCCTAATAATTCTGCATAGTGTATTGAGAGTTTTGGGAGATCCAAATATAAATACTGAGGATATAATCTCATACATGTGTTCCGAAGAAGAGGAGGTGGAACCAAGTATTTCTATTGATATCAATCATATAGCCACATGTATGGTGCTGCTTTGCAAATATTAACATATTTTATCTTCACAACAATCCTATGAAGTAGGTACTGTTATAATCTCCATTTTGTAGATAAAGAAACTGAATCACTGAAAGGTTTAGTACACTCCCCATATCAACATTGCTCAGAGTTTCAATGGAGGCAGGCTGGCTGCCAAGCCCATCCTCTCACCATGCTCCCACGTGGGAGTCCCATACTGTCCCACACATGATTTAAGTTCAAATCCTTCTCTTTTCTTTGGTCCTTGAACAAGTCCTTTTCTCTCTCTCTGTCCATTCTACTATCTGTGAAATGGCCTGACGATGCCCTGGAACTTCTTGAAACCAGCTGATTTCATGCATTTGTATGTTGTGAAAGATTCTCTGATGCCTCCTGTATTTGGGTTTTCATTTGGAAAGGTGTTTTGTGATGAAAACAATTCCAGTATAGAATTTTGCCCTCACCAGTATTTCTCCATATCTCTCAATATTTTTTCTTATTGCCTTGCCTTGTCCCAGCAAATTTCCGCTTTTAAAGAAGGCCTCCCTGTTTTTAGAGTTGTAATCTTTCAGCTGCATGCATTTTGCTCCCTTCACATCTGAGCAGGAGATAATACAGGGCTCCCTCACAACTACATTACTGAGTCCGAGAATTCAGAGGCCCTAAAAATATAGAATGACGATAAGGAAGGGGTTATTATGGGGGGCTTGCTTGTGTTGCTATGTCTCTGGTTCCTGGATGCCCCCGATCAAAGATTAATTGTATTTTCTCATTGTCAGAAAGACATGATAGAAAACTATTGAATTGTCAACCAGACTTGACTCTATTTCATTTCATTCACCTGGATTCAAATTTGTTTCCATTTAGACCACAGACTATAAGTCCTTTAGAGTAAATGTTAAAATTGGATATGATTAAGTCTCTTAAACAAATTACCAAATTCGAAACAGAATAAAGATAGAGGGAATTTTGTATGTAAGCAGGTACCATTCTAAAGCTGATTTAATCAGAGGAAAATTACCAAACATCATCATTTACTTTTAACTGAGGCTTCTGTAATAGGTTTCATCTGTTTGTTTTGTGTCAGATTCTCGAGTAGTCAGTATGTGTCTGCGTCTTACAGAGCACTGCCTGCCTTCTCTGGTGTTGTTCTAGAGCAGTGGTTCTCAGCCTGTGGATCATGACCTGCAGGAACTATATTAAAGGGCCGCGGCATTAGGAAGATTGAGACCCACTGTTGTAGAGCATAGGTTCACAAGAGAAGGTGGTCTGTGAGGACTGCTGACTTCTGAGGTATTAGGTGTGTATTTCTGATGTTAAAAATGCAGGCCATGTAACATCGTGGTCAAAGCTGCAGACTTCGAGGTCAGGGTATAATCAGTTTAAATTCTACATTTTTCATTTCTCAGTCTTATGACCTCAAGGGAGTTACATATTTTGCCTAAACCTCTGTTTCTTTATCTTTCCAGTGGAGATAATTGTCAGCACAAGAGTTAATTTTGAAATGATTTTATTTTTGACACATTGATTATATAATTAATCCATGTGTGACCGTGATAGGTTCAATAATTTTCCTTAGATAGTTAAAACAATCTTAAAAATATCCCAGATGGATTATAAAGGCTTTTCAAATCAGTCAATGGGAATACTGACCTCAGAGGTATGTATCCCATTACAACACACACATGCACATATACCCACACTCACACACACACAGGTACACATATAAACAGACATTAACCTTGGTTTAGAGAAGAGTCTTGTGCAAAGGGAACACAAAGTATGTTCCCAGTGTGGAGCCAGCATGGTGATTTCCTCTCTGCAGACCAGATTTATTACCTGCAGTAGGTAGTGTAGATACCCACGCTTTATGCAAAGCTCATTATCGTTTTGAGTTCCTATTGTTACTACATGTGTATTTAAAGTAAATTGGGAGAATGAAAATGCTAGCAGATCAGAGGATGAAGAAATACCATTCAAAGTCTTCTTTGTCAGGTACAAATAGTTTTATATTTTTGGTGATATTTCTTTAGGTGGTTAGTTGCTGTTGTGATCATAATGTATGGATTATTTTATATATATATGTATATATATATTTACTATTTTTAAAAATGCTTGTTACCATTATCACTTATCTTTATATGCATCATTTTAATGGCAATTTAACTTCACCACTTCACATCAAATGGCTTCTTAGCCTGCTGAAGCTACAGCATTGCTTATTCTGATTGATTGCTGTTCACATCTTCAGACAGATAGATAGATAGACAAATAGACATGTGTGGGGGGGTATACAATTCACACCACCCTTGCCTTATTCAAGCTGGGCTTTGACTACGTACCTAAATTTCTTGGAGAGGGTTTGGCTACTTTGGGGATGGGTGTATCTGGTGGTAGGAATATCTCTTGATTCCTATACTGCCTCCTCCTCTTACTGGCTCAGCCCACTTCTTTAATGAGCAGACTTTTCTCAGGTTAGTGATGGGAGGATAGGGTCCACTGTCATTGACCCTATTTTTAGGAAAGCCTGAAACTGGTTCTTTTCTTTTCCTGTTGCTAATTGTTTTCTTTTGGATACCAAGTATTCAAAGTCAAATGGGGCATGAGTCACGTAACACTGTACATCTATGTTACACGAGGGGAGCCTTCTAGGAATCAAGAGACTACACACTTGGGCAGAAGGGGATCTGGGTTCTTGTGTAGCCTCTGCCACCTGTGTTTCCATTGCATCAGGTTCAAGAGGGTATGGGTAAACAGGGTTGTGCTTTGGGCCTCCCAGGGCACAATGACACCAGTAAAATCCACTTCCAAGCCATTTCCCTGGATTTCTCCCTTTTTGCAGAAAGCTTTAGCTTGACTGAGTTCTGTTTCTGAGAAAGGTGCACATTGAATGGAAAAAAAAATTTTTTTTAATTTATTGTTGGGGATTCACTGAGGGTACAAGAAACCAGGTTTCACTGATTGCATTTGTTAGGTAAAATCCCTCTTGCAATCATGTCTTGCCCCCAAAAGGTGTGACACCCCCTCCCTCCTTCCCTCTAGCAGAGTTAGAGACTCTGCTAATCCCTTTCCCACTCCTCCCTCCTCCCTCCTTCCTCCTTCTTCCTCTGTCTGCTCACCCCCACCCCTTGTCATTAATTGTCCTCATATCAAAATTGAGTACATAAGATTCATGTTTCTCCATTTTTGTGATGCTTTACTAAGAATAATGTGTTCCACTTCCATCCATGTTAACGTAAAGTCTCCATTTTTTTAATGGCTGAATAGTATTCCATGGCATACTTATACCACAGCTTGTTAATACATTCCTGGGTTGGTGGGCATTTAGGCTATTTCCACATTTTGGCAATTGTAAATTGAGCTGCAATAAACAATCTAGGGTGAGTGTCCTTATGATAAAAGGATTTTTCTTTCCTTCTGGGTAGATGCCCAGTATTTTTGTGTCCGAGTTAGGTACTGTGTTTGCGTCTGGCTATCTAGTGATGGGTGGAATTCATTTTGCACTTTGCCTTGTTGAAAGCTCACATTAATGATGTTTTCACTCTCCCCACCCCGACACATACATACATCTTCATTTCACCATTTGTTCTTCTAGTAAAATTTTGCATATCTTTAGGCCTAAATCTCTTAAGAGTTAGAATTTTACTAATTACTTAGGAAATAGTAGAACGTTTCATAAGCTTGCCATTTAGAGTAATCATGACTAAATTGTGTTTAACTGACAGGGCTTGTGTATTAATTGAACCTGGTGATTTTGTTGATTGGGCAATTCTGTATTAGTGCTAATCAGAGCTCCATTCTTCAGCTCTGACAAAGTTTTCCATTGACTGTGTTGATTTAGAATATTAGTTGTGTCTGGCTTTTCCACGTTAAGGGAGCAATTCTCAGTGTGACTGTTTTGGTCACTGACAAAATGAAAAAGATAATGACTAAGTTAATTGCATCACTCCAGCCTCAAACTGGATTTGTCCTCGCCTGTTCCTCTCTGTCATTCAGTTCTGTGCAGATTCATTCAGCCAGCATCTTGACAATTTTGGCTTCGGCCTATTTCCTGGGTTCTGTATTCTTCCCTGATTCATGCCCTTGTTATGTCTTGCTTGGACTATCACAATAACCTTTTGACTTAGTCTCCTAGCTAATAGAATTGCTGCTCTTAATTCAGCCAGAGGATATTTCAGTGAACATATCCAAACATGTAACTCTCATATTTAAAACCTATCAGCACAGATTTTATCCATTACCCAGAGATTAAATCCCACACTGCTTACAATGACATAGAAGTCTTCTGTGCTTGGGAGCTTCCCTACTATTTCAGCTTCATCATCTGCCTCTTTCTAATTTGAACTTGACACCTGTGAACACTGAATCATGCATGGCTCTTCTCTGTCCTTTAATCCCATGGCTTGGTCCATGATTTTTTTTTTATTAAATCATAGCTGTGGACATTAATGCAGTCATGGGGCACAATGTGCTGGTTTTATATACACTTTGAAATATCTTCATCAAACTGGTTAACATAGCCTTGATGGTATTTTCTTAGTTATTGTGTTAAGACAGTTATAGTCTACATTTAGTAAGTTTCACATGTACCCTGTAAGATGCACTGTAGGTATGGTCCCACCAATTACCCTCCCTCCATCCTGCCCCCTTTCCTCTCCCTTTCCCTCATATTCTTGAACTATAATTGGGTTATAGCTTTCATATGAAAGCTATAAATTAGTTTCATAGTAGGGCTGAGTACATTGGTTACTTTTTCTTCCATTCCTGAGATACTTTGCTAAAAAGAATATGTTCCAGCGCCATCTAGGTAAACATGAAGGAGGTAAAGTCTCCATCTTTCTTTAAGGCTGCATAATATTCCACAGTGTACATATACCACAATTTATTGATCCATTCATGGGTCGATGGGCACTTGGGCTTCTTCCATGACTTAGCAATTATGAATTGGGCTGCAATAAACATTCTGGTACAAATATCTTTGTTATAATGTGATTTTTGGTCTACT